>ML854344.1:0-14917 GCA_009831015.1 Picea engelmannii | reverse complement strand
TTAAGTCTTATTTGGACTGATAAATTTCCCCTGGTGTCTTGCTAAAGATATGTTTTCTGTTGTTGAAAACCCTCGAACTGCTTTCACTCTATGGTGTGTTTCCTGCACCATCCTCCTCATTCTTGGTTTCACTTTCCACCATCTCCATGCTTGTTTTATATTTAGTTTCTTCTTCTTCCAGGTCAACCACTTGAGAGGATGGTGTAATTTTCATTTTCTTGGGAATATCTTGCTAACTACTTGCACCCAGTGCCTTTGAACTACTCCTCTTATTATAAACACTCATCTTTAGGGCTTTAACAACCAATCTTGGAGAATATTTATGTGTCTGGATCTACTGAGGAGCATACTTTATTGGTTTTATATGATTGTGCTGCAAAATGACCTCCATATCTGTACATGTTTCCGGATTATCCAGTTTGTCAAATCCTTCAACATGCTCGTTGTTACACATCAAAATTACTCACTTTGATAGTGTCGCAAGTGTCGTCATTACAAGTGTCACAAGTGTCGCATTTTTCTCACAAGTGTCGCACGTGTCAAGAAAAGCATACTCCCATGATGCCTATGTCATACTTATAACGACATCAAAAAGACACTTGAAACACCTCAAACACTTGATTTGGAAGAAGAGGAATGGTTAACTGGAGTTATGTACCTCTTGCCATCTGAAAGAACCATTGAATTTGGGTTTTTAGAGGGGAGCGCTCCCCTATACCTCTCTTAGGAGTGTTGGTACCCCCCTATGCACTATTTGGGAGAATTATAACACTCCCTCTACCCTTTTGGAGAAGCGTTATTGCTGGTGGGAGTGTTGGTGCTCCCCTAAACCTTACTGGGGAGCATTATAACGCTCTGGAAGCCTTTTTGAGGGAGCGCTATCTATTCTGGGTAGCAGTTGGTCTATTGAGAAGAATGGGGGGAAATATCTTTTCAATCTTGGAAGGCAGTTGGATTCGAATCCCTAGTCCAGCCATGATCTTAGGGAAGATCCCTAACTCAAGGAGGGAAATCCTCAACTTACCCCAAAGATATCTCAAGTGGTTGAGCCTCTCTAAACCTATATAAGAAAGATTTATTATGGTGAAAAGGGGATGGAGAATGATACCAAACTTATGATCTCATAAGTGGTACTGGAAGGATTAGAAGCATGAAACTTATGATATCATAGGAAACACACAGTGAAGTGGAGGATAGTAGTCAGTGAAGTTGTTCTCATTCTGATTGTGGAGATTTTGAGCAAGGGTTGGACAAAGAGAGCTTGGCAAAGTTGTTGCACCTCATCCATGGTTGCAAGAAACGCTATGATCTCATTAATATAATTCGCTTGGTCTTTTTCTTTCTAATTTGTGTAGATCTCACATGAATTTGTCTCTAGTAGATAGGTCTGTTTTGAACTAATCTTGATAGAGTAGGAAGTTGGTTGTGTCTTCATTTGCCTACAGGGCTTATTGAGGAGCTCGAGATTGGAGCTCAACTCGGAGCATGCAGGGACAAACACCGGTAATAAGGTACATATTTCCCCCTTCCTCCTCATTCATTAGTTTGTGTAGACCTAAAAGGAAGTCAGTGACCATGATATGAATTTTTTTTCTTAAGAGTTAAGAGTCTAGCTCTCAAGAGGAGATCTACCTATCTGCAGGGAGATTTTCCCTCAACACTCGTGCCCATAGGGGCCCAATTTTCTCATCAACCTTATTATTGATATGATCTGGTGTGGGTCATATTTCCTTCCTTGTAATTGTGTAAATCCGAATTCATTGAATTTGGCTTGGATCTGGGGTAAATAGGATTTGTTTTTTACCACGAAGGGTCCTACCATGAAAGGAAATTTTAAATTAGATGCCTTGTGTGCTTTTAGAAAGTGTTTTGTTTCTGAAATGATCCTTTGTCTAATGAACTCTAGAGAAAAAATTCTAGGAGTCAAAAGCTCTGGTAAAAGATAATTTCCTTCTTGATAGCCATACACCCATATCACAGTAGATTATGTGAACAACATCCAATCTCCTACTCTACTCTCTGTATTTGGTTGTAAAAAAAATTTCGTCTCTTCCATAACCCTTGGCAAGTCTGAGCCGAAAATAAGACTATACACCTTGGACATGATCTTATTTATGAAAATAAGCATGGTGATCCTCTTGCATTCAGTCGAAATGAATGTTGCTTCCAGGAATTCAGTCTTATTTGATTCCAAAAACATTCTCAGCAGGTGCCTGTAGTATCTGAAATGTCTCAATGACTTGAAATTTACGAGTTGTTGGTGCATATTTTCAGTGATGAATTTGTCAAAACTTATACATACAGACTAACTAGACTCTAACATGAAAAAGGTCAACAGGAAACCTAACATTACCTCTACCACAAATTTGTCATTGTCCAACCCCAAAATTTTACTAAGTAAAGAACAAGCCCATTGGACTTCGATGACCATGATGCTTACATGGGCAGGCAATGGAAGACTCTTAGAGTGGTGTTCAGGCTTAACAATGGTTTTCAAAAATAGGGTTTTAAATTCAGGGGAACACTCTCTATAGACTCTGATCATTTTCTCTTCCTTGAAGGGCTTTGACACTATGAGGGACGACTCTGTTATACTGAGGGTGTGTCGAATGGATGGACTATATATTTCACATAAGACTTTTGACCCTAGTTTATTTAAAATGACCCTTTCTACCTGTGAATATTTCTCTACACACCATATTACAAACTCAGGGAAAGGGAAGAATACTTCTACGATGTAAGGGGTAATGGAGGCTTGAGCCGCTTCGAGGAAGGGTACTCACTTTCTGACATTGTCTAGCAAATTTGATCTGGACATGGAAATGGGTGAGACTATAATTTCTATGTCGAATATATATAAATCCTTGTCAATTAGGGCTTCTTCTTTAAAGGCATAATCTTTCTCTTTTACGGAAAAAACGACAGGGTTGGAAGCCATGATAATAAATACCTGTTAAGCGGTGAAGGATATGCGAAATTGGTTCACTGTTGAGCTTTCAATTTTGAATGGAGGGTTTGTGCCATTTTCAAACATTCAAGTGCTTTGAAAAATTATAGAATAATGAACCCAGGACCCTCCTTATATACGTGCTTTGATATCGGGGATTGGAGAAAGCGGTCTCAGGTAGACCGCTTTTCGCCCTGATGTCCCTCTGAGAGTGCCACGCGTCCACAATTGAAACTGTGGTATTTTTCCCCAACCCACCTTTGAATGATTAATCCTTGTGATACTTCAATCGATGATATGAGTTTCAACCATTGATATAGATTGCTAAGATCTACGGTCCACCCTACCTTAGTAACTTTTGATATCGAGGATTGGAGAAATCAAATTTAGGTAGACCGTTTTTCACCTCGATGTACCTCTAGAGGCGCCATGCATCCATGAATGAAACCATGGTAGTTTTCCCGGACCCGCCTTTGAATAATTATCTTCCGCACTACTTCATTCCTCGATATGCGCCTTAGTCGTTGATTCGGTCTGCTTCAAGATCGACAGTCCGCTGAGTCCTACCTTTTGCGTCTCCACTATATTTGTCCATATGCCACTGGATATAGCCCGATCCTCCAAACTAACATGCTTCCACATCGATATAGCTCTTCGCTAAATTTCTGAAATTTGGATCCTGATCTGAAAATTGTTATGGTGATAACTCATGGAAATTGTTAAGTATGAGGGGGTTTATCCCTGTAAGCATAATCATTCAAATAAAATTTTATATTCACTTCAAGGAGAATTGTTTTTTGAACTTTCTCTTTTGAATCTCAAAATGGATGAAGAAATAGAAGTCAAAAGTGAGATGTAACCAACTATCTCATAAAATAGCAGTGAAAGCAGATAACAAATTCAATGATGCCTTCAGGGGGAACATCCTAACAACCGTGTAATCTTGATTTTTATTGATTAGCAATAATTTGCAGAAGTGTCGTTGTGGAAAAACTGATCCAACATTTTATTTTTGAAAAAAATTGAAGTCAAAAGAACAAAAATCAAGAAATGTCAAAACAGAAATGAAACAACAAAATTGGAATGAATAGAATTGAAATGATAGAAATGAAAACACCAGAAATGAAAACTACTAAAATGAAAGAAGAAATGAAAACTACTAAAATACAAAACAATCCAAACAATGTTAAACTCTTCAAGTTGGTTCCACGTAATTTTTTAAGTGAGAACTGTTAGTGTTGTAGGAAAACAGTCGCTCTTGTAAATCCTCTAGAATATAAGAATTTGCACCTAGGACAAAATCTATTTTGAAAGGACTCAACCATAATTTTTGAAACTTTGAATGTCTTCTCCTATCAGAATGAGTTGAATCCCACAACAATTGTTGGCACAAGGGAATACCCAGGGTTCATCTCCAAGAGTGCAAGAACAAGCCCTAACCATTGGCCCTTTTGGCAACACCTGCGAAGAAGATGCAGTCTCACCCCAAACAGTTATGAGGGGGTTGCAGGACAGAGATGTCTACAACCAAGGGGAATATGAAGTGGATCTAATACAAGAATAACACAACATTCATATATTTCTTATCATCTAGGATCTACTCTACACATCTACTTATCAGATCTAAAACAATAATGCAATTATAGTATATCAATGACAGAGACAAAATAACAATCACACACAACACAAAATATATGTGGTTCAACCTTTCTCTAGGGCTACGACCATAGAACTTTGCTTTATAATATATTAAGACGAAGAATATATTTCTTGTATGCGCTCTTAGCTAGCAGATCTCTCTTCTTCTCCTCTCTTTCTCTTCCCTTCCTGTGCACCCAGCTACAGGGTCGATCTTCGCACCCAGCTGAAGATCTTACAATACCAAAAGGCTCTCACACTTATCACTTCTCTCTTACGCAACAATGATCACTCTTAACATCAATACAACTATACCCAACAATATCGTATCAATCCAAATTATGTCCTCATGACCTTTATTTATACATTACAATAGCTCACCAACATCCTTAGGCCGAAACCTAGGTGTCAAAACCCTAGATACCAAAATTCTAGGTGTCTAAAACCCTAGGTCAACTTGACCCGTATTTTCAGGGCTTCGCCAACCTATCTTTCCTTCCTTCTCGCGTGGTGCTCCAAGCATATAACAGTGGATTTTTTCACTTGTTGATTTGTCCACAATCCTTATTCCTTGTTGATCTGTCCTCCTCGATCTCCTCATTCAGCGGCTTGCTTTCTCAGACTTCGCTCCATCTTTTCTTCTCTTTTCCTCACTTTGACCCAGTAACAGTCACTGTGTCTTCCGCGAAGTTTGCATTATCCTTTTTCTTCCTTGATCTTCATGTACTTCCATACCCAAGGGCCAACAGGCCCCCAACAATCACCTGAGACTCATCCCAAGGTACTTTAGATCTCAGCTTCCTATTTTACTTTGATTTCAGACTGCGCAGTGCAGCCTCTGCTTTCTGCTCTATGCCTTCTTTTCCTCCTTGTGTAGACTTTCTTTTCTGTGTTTGGTACCTTGTTTCAACTGCAGCTAGTACCTAGACCCTTTTCCTCTTGTGTTTACTGAGAACTGTGGGGAAATAGGTTGTCATAGTACAATTTCAACCGTCTCCCATTCACTAATCCTTTCTTCCACTCCCCATTCAAAGTCTACAATTGCGCATTTCCTCCCTCTGTAACATAAGATATCTCATATGGCCCTAGCCAATGCGTTCTGAACTTCCCAGGATGTTTGATGAACTTAATTTGATATATGAGGACTTGATCACCTTGTTTAAATGCCTTCTTCCTGATGTGCCTATCATGGTAGGCCTTCTCTCTTTCCTTCTAAACCTGTTGATGGAATCCTGCAACAAATCTGTCTTCCTCCAATTCAACCAAATGTGAAAGACTCTCTTGAACAACACCAACATCATCCATTTTTGTAACAATCCTAGTTAAATAGTTCATAGGGATTTTTAAGTATAATTAATTAGATAATTAATTGTCCTAATATGGTTTTAATTAAACAATGATTAGTATTAATAATATTAATTAATTAATTAATTATTAATTAATTGTTTATAACTTTTGATTGATTAATTAATTGATTACATATCACATTCAATGACATGGGTGATAAATTCAAGGGGCTTAATAATTTTAATTTATTTAATTAAATACTTTACGAATGAAGGGGATAAGATATTAGTGAAGGGGATAAGATATTAAAGAAGGGGATAAGATAATAATGAAGGGGATAAGATAATAAAGAAGGGGAATAGGATAATAAAGGAGGAGATAAGGAAATTAATGAGGGGGAGGAGAGTCGGTGAAGGGGGATATGATGGGGAGGAGTCTTACGGGGAGGATCATTATTTTGGAGGGGGGAAGCATTTTGATGGGGGCCTAGATTTTTGTTTGGATATTTTTCTGGTGTGGGGAGTTTTGATATTGGGAGTTTTTGGTGAACCATTGCAGGGGGCACTGGGTTTCTAGGGGTTTTGCGCATGGGGGTCAGGATTCCTTTCGGTATCCTGGAGCTAGGGAGATGGACAGGCTGCTCCTAGCTGGCTGGGAGGTTAGTCGGTTTGGGCAGGGTATGGTCAAGTAGCAAGCTGGGCAAGGTAGCAGTAGGGAGGACAACAAGACAAATGAGAGTTTAGCATCAGACGAAGGTATTTTAATTTATGTATTTCTTTTATGTATTATAAGGAATATGCAGTGTTATGTTGTTGTTTGTAAGCTAATTAGGATCTATTCGTAAATTTTAATTAAGTTGAATGGTTATATGTTGGTTATGATGTTATGAAATTTTAGCATAGCATTTCCTTAAAATAAATCTTTTTCTGGTTTATAAGGCTTTGTGGAGTAGAACCTTACACATGGTATCAGAGCCCTGGTTCAAAATCTGGAGCCAAGGGCCTACCTACCCACCCATAAATTTAAACAAACCCCACCCAGAAATTTGAACACCCTAAAACTCTCCAAAATTTGTAAATCTAGGCCTGAGGGCCAAGCTCCAACTCCAACTCCACCTAACCTGCAAAGCCAAGCACACAATTGTTTTAGCATATATGCAGATCTATATATATATTTATACATAATGCTTCCTAAATAATGAAAAAAAAAGAAAAAAGTGATGTATGCGCACAAGCAGATGCAAATTCTTGTGGTTGTGAAAACAAGAACCTTTGGGATTTTCTATAACTTGGAATGTTTTGAAAGCCTTGGCTCCATGAAAACCTTTGATTGTACTAAATTAAAATTAACTAAATTCAATTGGCATTCTCACATACTATACTTTCCATCTTGACAATTTAAGTTTCAAGCCCAAAGTCGAGTTATAGGTTTGATTTATAACTTTACAAGTAATGTGAATTTCATGGGCTCGACTTCACACTAAATCTACACTAATAAAGGAAAAGGGAAGAGTCATGTAGCTACTTTATAGGACAATTTGTTTTATAGTCTCAAACAATATCTACAAAGACAATGATAACTGTAGTCAAATTTTGTTAAGGATACCATTCCAAAGTTTAAACCATTGGTTGATTATCCTCAAGTTAAGAAGAAGTAAACCCCAAGTTAGAAATGAGAAGTAAACCTTAGAACGTGCATTTCAAATTTAGCCCAACTTGCATAAAGGCCACTAACTTCCATCCTTATGTTGATGTTTAATGGGAGAGGTAGATTGTTACAACTTGCAGCTATGTACGGGTTTGCAAGTACCTCACGAGACTATGCCACAACCAGACCAGCACAAAGCCACAGCCGTGGAGCTGTGTGCTCAATACACAGGAAACTGATTTTTTTTTAGTAATATAACAAAGTAAAAATATTAGGGTCTTTTATCTGAATACCAATTTTTAACCCAATCTCCAAATCCTTAATCTAAACCTAATACCTAACTCATACAAGTCGTCGATAGATCAATTTTCAAGTCAACAACCAATTTCAATGCCCGCCCATGGAGCCCTACCATTCCACATATTATGCACAATTATTTTTTTTGTAATAAAACATAAAAAAAAAAAAAAAACCAATAGCCATACCAGCCAGCACCTGCAAAGAAACCGGTCCAGGACTGAGTCTGTTGTGAGAGAGGGAAGAATTGAAACCCTAGTCTCCATTCGAGGAGATCCCAAGTTAAATAACCACCTGCAAATTCAAAGAAGCCGAAGTCTATTTGGATGCTCAGAGTGTTCGCCCGCGAGAGAAGAGAAACCCGCAGAGAAAATGAGAGTCGTTTTTCACACGTAGAGGAAGACAAACCCGAGGATTTTGGAGTCCGCATGCAGTGAGGTGACGGGTTTGACTGTGAAGTGGAGGGTCGTTCTTACTTTTCCCACTTGCCCAAAAGACAAAGGAGGTCGACGAGGGTTTTCTGAGCAAGAAGAAGCCATGCGATTTCACAGGCCAAGGTCTGCTAGTTGTGAATATGTCAAGTTGCAAATCAGGCGTGATTATAGAACAGGAGGAGGCAACAAGAAAAGAAAAGAAATAAACAAATCCTAGCACCAAAATCCACAAGCCAAGCCACCAAGGAAGAGGGAAATATTGCTCAACGCGTCTTCACCAGTGCATTAAAAATACACAGAGCATGAAAATCGCTAGCAAATCGCCAATGAGGTGCCAGGCTCTTGTGCCCATGTGTGGCCCATGCATAGAGCCATTTCTCGAGAGAAATCACCTGCATCAACAACACATGCATCAACAACAATGCAAGATCGAACAACCATGCAACATACAAGCCAATGCCCAAACGCCCAAACGCCCAAGCGTCACCGCATACACAACCATTAAATATTGTTGGGCAAAACAAAAAAAAAACTAAATATATAAAAAAAAAATTGTTGTGAGCCCAATGATTGGCCCGAGTTCAAGTCATGAAACATCGACCACAAGCATCGAGAGTTCACGGCCTGAGAACTACACAAATTGTTGGTAGTAACATGTGTTAAGTTAAAATATGCCTGTGGGTGCCATGAGGGAGAGCTCATGCACCAGGAATCAAGAAAAATGGAGGAGGAACCCACAAAGAACCATGGTAAGTGCACAAAGAATAAGCACCAGTGCCAAGAGCAGAGGGAGAGAGCAGAATGGAGAGGCGGTAGAATGGAGAGGCAACAGTGAGGGAGCGTTAGGGTTGAGAAGTTTAGGGTTTGTAGGAGGCATGTAGGGTTTTAGGGTTATGGGATGAGCGTTGGGGAGGAGGGGGCACATAGGCCTCATGCGAGGACCCACTGCTCGACTGTAGATATTTTTTTATTATATTATTTACTTTATTTTATTTTATTCTTTTTACTTATTTGATTTTATTTTAAATTACTTAAATTGAGTTTTGAATAATTAATTACTTTAATTTTTAAATTTTAATTTTATCCCAAGTAATTAATAATAGTAATTAAGTAATTAATGTGTTATTAACATTAACATATTTAATAATATTTAAACATAACATTACGATACTAATAAAATTTATTTTAGAGAGATTAAAATTTGGGGGAGCAGACGGGTTCTGAACCCAGGACCACCCACCGCCTAAGCCTTAAGAGATGTTCCAACACTAATGCGCTCATGATATTACTTGTAGGTTAAATGTGCTAATCACATGTGAGGATGAGTTTGAGTTTGAGTTTGAGTTTGGGTTAAATTTTGTTGGAGAGGATGAGTTTTGAACCGGCGACCTATCCACCAAGTATAGAGCTTCCACCGAAGGCCATACACCATTGTGCCATGATAGTAATGGTGGGTTAAATGTGTGGATCACATGCAAGAGAGTCGATAGTTTTCTTAGGCAGTGACACCAAGCTTAGACGCTTAACCCTAACCTAGCCAATCCCCTAAAGAGAGTAATGTATGTTTACAGACAAGTAAAGAAAAACTTAAACCTAACCCCGTTTTCTAGTTTAAGTTTCACAAATTTGAAAACGTCCTTGAACTCACCCTAACAACTTTGGTTGATGCAGGTTAAATCATACAGGATGGTTAGGACTTGAGGGAATCGAGGAAGAGGAGTGTCGTCGCAGGTGCCACCAACACCACCAGTGCCGCCACCACCATCGTCGGAACTAGCTCTCATACTACGCTTGTTGGAGGCCATAAATGAGACTTTAAAGGGGCGACAACCAGCAGGGAACGAAGTGGAACCCCCACCATATGGAATGGGTAATCTAGAAGCGTCGAGGGATTCAGGGGGAGGACCTCCATCTGAATATATCACTCGATAATTACAGAAGATCAAACTTCTGGAGTTTGTCGGGGGTCATGCCAGTGAACGCATGGAAGAATGGTTGGAAGGCATGACATGGTATTTTTCCTTAAGGGACTATGCATCCAACTCAAAGGCGAAGATAGCAGTTTTTTAGTTAAGAGACTGCCCCTTGAACTGGTGGGGAAACCTAGAAAGACAACTGCATCTTACCTCAGACACAGTATCTTGGGAACTTTTTGAGGAGAGGTTTCGAAGGAAATATTTGCCAGCCTACTATGAGGAACAACAACTAGGAGCGTTTCATGCCTTAGTACAGGGAAACAGAACTGTAGAAGAATATGAGATCAGATTTATGGAATTGGTCAAATATGTTTTGTATATGGATAATGACCAATGACGGGTAGAACGCTTCGTCTATGGATTAAACCCTAATATAAGGGCTATGGTACGAATGTGGAAACCGTCTTCAGTAGCATAAGCAGTGGAAAATGCGCGTTACGCGGAGGAACACATGAACTTGAATGGAGGTATGAGGTTGACCTTTCTGCATCGTCCTGGATTCATCGAGAAGGCCCCTAGGACATTTCCCAGGGGAGGGGGCTCAAGGCCACCTCTATATGGTAACAAAGTCGCACCAAGGACAGTAACCATAGGGATTTCAATGGTAGTGAGTGCAACATCTCGTTCATCACCAATGACGCAGACAGGTCCACGACCATCACAGGGAACTAGTAGGGGCAGGAGTTCCAAGGGAAGGAACTCATTTTAGAGACAGTCATATAACAGTGCGTAGGTTCAATCCCGTGTTACCTGTTGGGGATGTGGAGGACCCCATTACTAGCGTGACTGCTCAGAGTTACAATTAGGATTTGTGCATAGAGAAGGAAAGGCCCCGATGGGGAGAGCAAGTAGCAGCCACTAGATTTACGCAGCGGTTAATAATCGCCAGGCCGAACATCAATCCACAGTGGTGGAGTCATCAGGTATGCTAAATCATATCAACATTAATATTTTATTTGATTCTAGTGCTACAGATAGTTTCATTTCACCTTCTGCATTAGAAAAGAGTGGGTTGGCAGCGTACAAGCACAATGAATTTAAACAACTCGAGATGGCTTCGGGGGAAAAACAAGCGGTAGGACCTAGTGTTGATAATTGTATAGTAGACCTGGGAGTTTGTACTACCAGGTTGAAGGTATACATCATTGCTCTCAGGGAGTATGACCTAATCATTGGAATGGATTGGTTAGCATCTCACCAAGCTTTGGTAGATTGTTTCGCAAAGATGGTGCTTTCTGTCGACGATGAGGGAAGACCAGTAGAGATCCAGGGTGTATGAAGAAAGGTGTCATTACACTTTATCTCAACTATGAAAGTTAAGCGATGCTTGAGGCAAGGGTGTCAACTATATGTAGTGGAAGCAGTGAACGAAAGGAAGGGACCCTCATGCAGAACCAATCTCCAAGACTCCGTATTGGATGATAGCACCAGAACTTTGTGAATTGCAAATGTAGTTGAAAGAGTTACTAGACTTAGGGCTAATAAGGACCAGTGTTTCACCTTGGGGTGCACCAGTAATTTTTGTAAAGAAGAAGGATGGATCCTTATGACTATGTAGAGACTACAGGGACTTGAACTATGCTATAGTGAAAAATAGGTACCCAATGCCACGAATAGATGACCTCTTTGATCAGATGAAAGGAACGATGGTATTCTCAAAGATCGATTTGCGATCCAGGTATCATCAGTTAAGGATTAAGGAAGGCGATATCCCAAAAAATTCCTTTCGAACTCGGTTTGGACATTAAGAGTTTGTCATAGTACCTTTTGGATTGACCAATGTGCCAGCAGTGTTCATGAGCCTCATGAATGGTGTATTTCGGAAGTACATAGACCATTTTGTACAAGTATTTCTAGATGACATCCTCATCTATTCCAAGAACGAAAGAGAACATGAGGAACACTTGTGAGTGGTGTTGTCCTGCCTTAGAGAGAACAAATTGTATGGGAAGTTGTCGAAGTGTTCCTTCTTTCAAAAAGAGATCCACTATTTAGGTCATATCATTTCTGGTGAAGGAATCTCTGTGGACCCAGAAAAGGTAAAGTCCATTATGGAGTGGCCAGTACCGAAGAATGCCCATGAGGTGAGAAGATTCATGGGGCTAGCAGGTTATTATTGGAGATTTGTGGAAGGATTCTCAAAAATAGTGAAACCCATCACCACTTTGCAACGCAAGGGGGTCAGGTATGAATGGACAGAAGAATGTGATAGTGCATTCATTGAGCTTAAGAGGTTACTAACTAGTGCCCCAATTCTACGAGTGTCAGATATGGAAAAGGACTTCACCGTCTGCACGGATGCCTTGAAGCAAGGGTTGGGGGCCATGCTAATGCAGGATGGAGGAGTGATAGCTTATGCATCAAGAAAGTTGAAGAAACATGAGCATCTATATGCGACTCATGATTTAGAGTTGGTAGTTGTAATGCTAGCTCCGAAAATTTGGAGGCACTATATTGTAGAGCGAAACTTTGAGCTCAAAATAGACCATCAAAGTTTAAAACATCTCTTCACTCAAAGGGATCTGAATGCCAGGAAAAGGCGATGGAGTGAGTTTATGAGTGAGTATGATTTTGGTATTTTGTACATCAAGGGAAAAGAAAATGTGGTCACAGATTCCTTGAGTAGGAGACCACGTATCTTCTCCTTGATACCCTTAAAAGTCAATCTGAGGGAACATGTGTTGACACAACTCTAAGGAGACAGTTGGTATTTAAAGGTTACTTCAAACCTCCAGAGTGGGAGGTGATTAGATCCAAAGTATGAAGGATATAGTCTGGAAGAAGACGAACTGTTAAGATATCGAGGAAGGATGTACATCCCTGAGAATGGGGATATTTGAAGCATCATACTGAAGGAATCCCATAGAGCACTTTATTGTGTGCATCCAGGTGTGAAGAAGATGTATGCAGACATGAGGAATATTTTCTTATGGGTAGGCATGAAGTGCGATGTAGTCCATTTCGTCACCAAGTGCCTAGAGTGTCAACAAGTGAAAGCTGACCACCATCACCCGACAGGCCTCCTACAACCACATGATGTTCCTATGTCCAAATGGGAAGTCATTTCTATGGATTTTGTTGTGTGGTTGCCGCTCACATCTCATAGACACAATGTCATTCTTGTGATAGTGGATAAGTTAACCAAGATTGCTCATTTTATTCTGGCTAGAGATACTTACAATGTCACTGATGTGGCACATGTGTTTGTAAATGAGGTTATCCATTTGCACGGGATACCTAAGAAGATCATTTCAGATAGGGACTCTAGATTCACTTCTAGGTTTTGGACAAGTTTGCAGTCAGCATTAGGGACTCAGTTGAACTTAAGCACATCTTATCATCCTGAAATAGATGGGAAAACTGAGAGGGTAAATCAAGTCATGGAAGACATGCTCAGGATGTATGTCATGGATAATTGAACCTAGTGGGAGAAGTACCTACCTTTGGTAGAGTTTGCCTACAATAAAAATTTTCATAGCTCCATCGAAATGCCACCCTATGAAGCCCTGTATGGAAGGCCATGCAGAACGTCATTGAGTTGGGATAGATTAGAAGACCGAGTAACAATTGGGCCAAAATTGATTCAAGAGATGGAGAAATAGGTGATTCAGATTAGGCAGAGACTAAAGGAAGCACAGGATAGGTAGAAAATTATGCGGATGCACACAGGACCGACCAAAGTTATGAAGTGGGAGACCAGGTTTTCATTTGTATGAGGCCTAATAAGAGTACCATACGGTTCGAGAAGGGGACAAAGTTGTCACCCCGATTTATAGGACCGTTCAAAATCCAAGAGAAAATTGGACCCATTGCCTATCGTCTCGTACTGCCACCTAACTTGCATAAAACTCATAATGTTTTTCATGTATCTGTTTTACGTCATTATGTTGTTGATGAATCACACAAACTAAATTGGAAGGAATTGTAGATATCGGACGTGGGAACTCTCACGGTAGAACTATTACGCATATTGGACCGTAGAGTTTGATAGCTCAGGAACCGTTTGGTAGACCAAGTTAAGGTCCAATGGGACAAATATAGTCCAGGATCTGCTACTTGGGAAGATGCCGAGACACTACAATGAGACTATCCCTAACTTTTTTGACCACCTCAAGAATATGTTTCTCGAAGGTGGGGTGTATGTAACACCACCTTTTGACTTAGATAGCCAGGATTACCTAAGGCCTACTTATATTATTTTCTCTTCACAGTGAAACTATTAAATGATACACTTAAACTTTTAGGACATATGAACCGTTATGAATGTTTAAATGTTATTGATGATGATGAATATAATGCGATCTACTATGTGAATGAAAATTTTATGAATGTTTAAATGTTATTGATGATGATGAATATACTGTGATCTACACTGTGCATGTAAATTTTATGAATATTTAAATGTTATTGATGATGATGTATATGATGTGACATATTGTGAGAATGTAAATTTTATGAATGTTTAAATGTTATTGATGAGGTTGGATATGATGCAATCTATTTGGTAAATGATAATTTTATGAATGGGTGTCGAAATTGAATTATGGAATATTATGAGATCTATTTCTAACTTGAAAACTTGATGTTAAGTTGTTGGTACACGGATACCAAATTGAAATGATGATTGTATGCAATTACATGATGATAATGCATAGAAATGTATGAGTTTGTGTTACAGACTAATCTGCAGG
>ML854343.1:0-28993 GCA_009831015.1 Picea engelmannii | reverse complement strand
CACCAGGAGTGACTAAGTTGAATCCCACCCCATGGACGTGATTATCCTCTGTGTGTTGTTGGGATTATGCCTTAGCATTTTTGTTTCCGGTTATATCTTCCTTTCATACGCTGTGTACGTGATTATGTGGAAGAATTAGAAGCCGAGCGCCTGAGAGAATGAGTTTCAATTGTCCCTTTGCTTAAGCCAGGAGATTCCTGCATAGAGTGCAGTTGAATACCTCCGTATGGAGTGCATTGAGTAGGCTAAGTAGTTGAACTTTGGTTCTCTCTAACTCAGGGTCGTTTTGAGTGATTCGAGCTGTGCAGGTCGGTGCAGGTCAGATTGAAGTCTCAGTAGCAAGTCTGAGAGGAAAAGGCCGAAGCTGGTGCCAGCAGGAGTGCATAAGACCCAGAAGGACTTCAACACTCAGAGAGCGGTTGAAGGTTGAAGGGTGCGCAGGGGCGTGAAGGTTCTCTGAAAGAGTCTGAGTTAACAAAGCTCAGGAGTGATAATCCCTTTCGGTTTGCTGTGGAGTCGACCCTGCGGAGGCCTCACAGAACAAAGGTGGTGAACGGAGAAGCTCTTCAAGAGGAAGAGAATCGACAACTTGACTCGTCGTGAAGAATCACTAAGATCGCGACCTGACTTGTGGGTCAGATGTATCGGGAGTTCGCGATGGAAGATTCTTGCTTCTCGTAGAGTGAAGTCACGAGAACGCGAAAACACGATGTCCCGGAACGCCTTGCATGGGGTATGTCAAATCAGATGAGGTGACAGGTGATCTCGGGATATCGAATCTCGAGAGCGAGAAACCTCAAGTCTGATCTCGGGAGTAGCGAGAGCGCGAGGTCGCGGGGTTTCCGAGTCATCGGCACCTCGGCACTTCGGGCCTCGGAAGTTGAGGACACGAAGGGATAAGAACGCTAGTCGTGAGTCGCGATAGCACGAGGTTCCGATACGCCGAGGAGGGGTCAACGTTGACCAGAGTATCGGGTCTCGGAATCTGAGAGTCCAGTTCCCCGTTGTGAAATTCGCGATGTCGCGAGATCCGATCCTTCATTGACTAAGGAAGGGAGGATTTTCGTAAGTACCTGTGGGTGAAGGACTCTGGAGGGAGTCGGAGAGTTGATAACTCTTCGGGTCGTGGAGGAGGAGAAGGTCCTGGTGGAGCGACTGTTCTGCCGAGGGCAGGTTGCGTCAAACAACCAAACTCAATAAAATCGTTTACCAACCATAGCATATGGATCATAACGAAATCAAATCCAGACGAAACGTATTCTAAATTGAGCGTGAAAAACTTCCTGTTGGGAGTGGGTACAAAATGAATTGAATTGAAAATGAACCAACAATTTCGTTAACTCCATCAGGCCGATAACCAAATCAAATCCAAACGAAGACCACTCAAATCCAATAAAAAATTATCGATAGCTATTCTAGGAATGATCAAATCATATATTAAATCGAAATTTATTTTTATTCAAAGCAAAACTATATATAGGATGCACACATTATAACAGAGCCATTTCAAAATGCAAACAGAGTTATTCGAAAATAGAATTCAAATCAACCTATTCATTCACGCAACTAAAACGATATTAAAATCCATACCTGTATGGCGACGAGAGGGCTTGATCATACCAATTTGGAGTTGATAACTACCGTGGCCGATTCAACGTTTTTGAAAAGGATCGAGCCTATTGTCTTATGTTTCTTATCAGCTGCTTGAATTTGGTCTTTTTGATTGGTCAATAATGCAACTTGGATTTCCAGCAATTGGATTCTCGATTGGAGTATGGGAACATCAATGTAATATCGTTCCAACCATAAATCGCATTGACCACAGGAAGACTGTGTGGGTTTTGAAAGAGCAGGTGAGGGTTTGGATATGTGGCTGAGGGTTTCGTTAGGCAAGGGGGAAGGTTTGTTACAAAATCGTAAGGTGGCTTGGGACATAAACCCTGTGAGTAAGGGTACTCGCTATCTAAAAAACGTTCCATGTCAGAGTCGGAATCCTCACTTATGACGATAGGCTTTGACTCAACAGAGGGTTTGGGTTTTTTCCTGGCCATCCATGAAATCAAACATGCGTTTTTTTTACCCTTAGCGTTAGCAGTAGGTTTTGCCTTGGGCTTCCTGCTCACAGGTATATCAATAGTCTCAACTTTCTCAATAACAACGTTGGGTAGGTCAATAACAGGGTTGGCCGAGGGTTTGGGTAGTAGGACATGGAAGGGCATAGGCGGCTCGGCCTTGGTTTCACTCACCATAGGCTTGTCAACCTGGACCGGGTTCGGGTCCTTGAAACCATTTTGAGCGATGAAAGTGCTCCAGCTATCCCCATGCAAACCCAAATGATAAACAACGATAAGCTTAATAAGCCCATAGTGGAAAAGGCTACTGTCAGCCTGCTGTCTTTTGAACCTTTTCGACATTTTATAGAGGCTACGATGAAAATAAAAAGGCATATTCAACGAGTATCCCATAAAAATCATAAGCAAACGCAGGTGGTAGAGAAACACAAGTCCGTATCGACCTTCAGAGGTCACGAACTGTTTGATTATCATCAAAGTATCATTCTATCGCGGTTTAAGTGCAGAGATAGGCAAACCTCTGTCATAAGAGGTGACTTTGCGCGAGAGGAACAACAGTGTCCATGGGACCTCCTCGACCTTATAATTATTGAACCAACGTTGTCCAGTGGCAGGTAACCTTGTGGCAAGACTGATAAATTTCTCATCAACTTCCAACTGTATGTCGCCCACCTTGGCTCTACAGCCATCGAAGGTCATGGAAAATTGTCGTGCTACACAGAGGTTAAAACCCTCAAATCATTTCACGAAGGTGAGCCACCCATTATCTTCCAAGTCTTTGCGGGCATTGTCAAACATTAACAGGGCTTGGTTTCCATTTGGCTCGATCCGCACGACTGGTGCCATGGAGCCGAGCACATGGTAAACCGAGGGTTTGGATCACAATACACACATAGGAGCAGAGATGCGTGCTACTAACAGAAGTGAACGGTGATAAGTGGTAGGCATAAATGCCATCGTGCAAAGGTGGTGGAGTTATTCACTGCCATGCATAACAATTATGGTTAATAGTACCACCGCCGGCATACATAGCTGTTATATCCACTATAGCATAGTTTAATACTCATATCACTTGCCCAACCAATGAAACAATGGTAAGTGTATAAACAATGCGTTCAATCAACGTTATACCAAAGTTTGAAACCATTAATCATACGATTCAAAACTAAAAGCATATGTTTAACCATGCGCCATTGCATTGTAACAACTCATATACATCGTTTAACCAATGTGCCAATACGTAATCATATAATCAAAAAACCAATAGTTCTGAAAACACAAGATATAAATGAAAGATTTAACCATAACACCCATTGCATTTTCACGAAACCAAAGGTCAAGTAAATCAAAATAAGAATGCAAATCCAAATATTAATGCATTGCAAACTCAATGAAATCCAATCACACAATCAATATAAGAATGTCCAATGAGTATAGTTCGAAAGTTCTTCCAGCTACATAATGATAAACAACAGGTAAGCGCAATAGGCATATCGATAAAATATCATGACAGTTCAAACAGTGATCGAAATATGACTTCGAAAGATTAAGTTTTCACGCTTACAGTCGTGAAAACAAAATGAAAATAAGTGTGTAAATGTCGCAAGAAATGAAAATGTCGTTTATTTGAAAATTGCGACGAAAACTTGATGTTTGCAAGACATAGGTGTAGGCAGCTTATAGGATCATAAAAAAAATGTGAGTTGGCTGCCAACAGGTCCTTACAATTTGTAGTTATCTGAGTGCCCCTTAATTCCTACACCAGGATTCTCGTCATCATCTCTAGCATAGCCATGCTGGTCGATTAGGCACCTAACCTTGGCATCATTAATTCCCTAGAAAGCACTGCGACCCAAATCTGTAGCTCCCACACTACCTTCACGGTTCACTTCCACATCAAAATATCCACCCAATTCATGGATGACGACACCCATCATATTGTCTCACCAAAATTTTTGGCCATAGTAAAAACAACGGTGAAGCCAGTGCCCAGCCCCGACACCATCTCTCTCTCGACATACTCGATGGCTCTCTCTACAACCATTCTCAGATCAAACCAAGCCATCCTAGCTTAAGCACAAGCCATCCATCAAATATGTGCCCTATGCTATGAAATGGTGTCTTAACAGGGTGACCACATTCACAAAGCCCCTTCTCGGCTCTCAAAAAAAAAATGAATCTGCAGCAGGAAGATCTTACCAAAAATGTTTAGTCCTTATGTTGTCTCGGTCACCGATTCTTTGAAAAGTTCGGACGACTTGCACACTGGAAGAAATGAGTTTTTCATCCTTGGATGGAGCACACACCAGCGAGCAATACACTAGTTTTGTGTCTGTTCTTCTCCTATGTGGCTATACTCCAGGGCTCTGCTCTTCAACAGATCGCTTGTTCAGATAATTATCTCGTCAGCTTTGCGCTTGCACGGATTTACACATCCCTTTCCAAACGCCCATGCTCCTAATCTGTGGTCTGAACTTGCCTCATGTATCTCCCACCTCTAAGATCAATTTTTAACACCTTCTTTCTATATGGAAAATATGGAACTAAGGCGGCTCGACTCCTCTCTATTGGCACAGAAATGTTAAATATAATGTAACCTCAATAGGCTAATTGTAAACTGCCAGTTGTCCTGGCCAGCTGTACTTTCTATTCTTGTTTTTCTTGAGCCTATTTAGCTCAGCTATTTCCCTTTGCATAGAACTTACTACTTCAGAACTTCTTCATGTACTCGTTTTGTACTCTTCTTCTTATATTCTAATATACTGTTTTATGTTCTATTCTTTCTCTCTGCATTTCTTGATTCACAATTTATCATGGTATCAGAGATACAGTAGTAAGCCTCTTCACATAGGCTGGAGAGCAACACGATCCTCAAATAGCGTAGAGCTTCACGGATCTTGAGAGCATTCGACACAGACTTTTCACAAGGCTTGGAGAGTTGTTTGTCATACTCTCGAAAGATCCTCGCAGGAAACTTCCACGAGGAAGAAGACCGTCATATGCTCAAAAGATCAGTGTAAGAATCTCACACAAGGTCGCAAAGCATACTACGCTCGAAAGTTTCAAGGAGCAGAAACACGAGAAGGAAGTGGAGACTGAGAAGGAAGAAACAACAAATATTCTTGTTCAATTTTCAAGAATCATCAAAGATTCACGAAGAAGAGTTGCAGCAGGCAGGAAATCTTGAAGAATTCAAAGAATTTGTTCAAATTCGTGAAAGATAGTTGCAGAAAGAAGAAGCGTTTAAAGCATTTCAGAAATCGCTCAAATCTGTCAAAATTTGCAGCAGAGAACAAAGAACTCGTGAAATTCTTTCAAATCTTTGAAAGATTCACAATTTTTTCTTCCGAGGAAGAAAATCCTTGCAAATGTAGAAAATATCGCGTCTAAGGAGCAAAGAACAACCGTTGCAGCAGTAAGATCCATCCTCTGAAAAGATCTGAGGCGGAAATTCAGTTCAGAAGGGACAAGGAGAGCACGGAAAAGGCGAAAGAATTTCAGTCGTTAGATCTTTTGTAGAGGATCGACAGTCATTGGATCAGCGAGAAAGTGCACGAGGTTTAGTCCTCTAGAGTGCACAGGAGAAATTTTGACTTGTGAAGTCGTGAAATCCCAAAATCATCTAGACCGTCCATCAAGTGACACGTGGCGAGATCTCAGCATTTCATTGACTCGCAAGGTGTAAAGTTCAGAAGACAGCCGTGAGAATTCACGAATTGCGAAATCACGATTTATTCTGGACCGTTGGATTGAGATAGATCGTGAGCCGTCGATCTTATCCCATCGCAAAATCGGGGATCGGGAGTTGGATGATCGAAGGAGACTGCTCTCCAAAACTCCGATACGCGAAATCCCGAAAAGATTGTGAGTTGTCCATCTCAGAGGACAGGTGGCAGCAGATCCAGGTGCCATCATTTTCAGCACTTTGGAGTTCGGGATATTGGAGGTCTTGTTGACGAAAGGTTGGGACACTCGACGGCAAAAGTCCCGAAATCCTAAAAAGATCACAGTCGTCCATTCATTCGGACACGTGGCGGACATCGAGGAAACCGTCGGAATTTCGGCTAACGAGGTTTCAAGTTGACAAAGTTTTTTGTGTCATCGGGGGTCGCAAATAGTGAAATCCTGAAACGTAGGAGGACTGCCCATCTGGAGGAGACGCGTGGCAACAATCCACGATCTCGGGAAATTTTCTGAAAAAGCGTTTTCGGTAAATCGACAATTCGGACTTCGCGTTTTGGAAGCGCAGCGTGACGAGGAATCACGAGTCGCGAAATACTAATTTGCGAAATCCCGATAGGATCTAAACCGTCAGATCATCAACGGATCTGGACCGTTGATTGTCCAACAGGAACATTTCGGCATTTCGGCATTTGAAGTCCTGCAAGCGAAGGCCATCGACATTTCGGGAATCGGCTTTTCGGGAGTCGAGAGACCAAGAGGTCGCGTGTTTGAGTCGCGAAACCCCGAAAGGGACTGCGTTCATATCAGGAGAGGTCATGTCGACCAGAGGTATAGCCCAAGGGGCTAACTGAAGTTAATGCCATTTCGGAAAATCGACATTTTGGAGTTCACGGTTTCAGAAACTCTGGGACAAGAGTTCTAAACTCGCGAAATAACGAATCGTGAAATATCGAAGGGATCTGGACCATTAGATCACAGGAAGATCTGGATCGTTGATCTGTGTTTCGGCATATCTGGGATCACGCAAACAGAGGATCAGGCTACTTCGCATCACGAAGTCCTGATTCACGAAATCCTGAAAAGGATTTTGAAAAGGGCCTTTCCAGCATATTTCGCATTTCGGCAATTTGAAAGACAAAGAACCAGAAAAGCCTGTAGTGCTTTAACATCAAGGCGCGTGGTCACATTGATCGGAGACTAAGGGCCAATTCAAGGCCGATAAACTCTCTTCGGCGTTTCGGCAATCGGAAGTTGGAGAGTTCAAAGGTCTCGTCTAACGGAGTTCCAAAATCACTGCAGGAAAGCAACAGACCTGGTTTTATGCGCGGGAGACAGGTAAATACAAAATTTTCTTTCTGTTTTGTTCAATTTTTTTTTTTAAATATGGCGTCGTCTAGCAATTTAGGACCAACTCAGGGTCTGATTCTTCTTGGAAAGAACTATGAGTTCTGGTCTCTTCAGATGAGATACTTCTTGCAAGAACAAGAGTGATGGGATCCAGTGGATCTTGGATATGTGGAACCAGACCCAGTAGACCTATCTGCCATGACTAATCAGCAGAAAATTGCTCAGACTACTCAGCAAAACAGAGAAAAAAAAGATAAATTCTGGATTCAAAATTCTGTGGATGACTCGATTTTTTCAAAAATCACAGGCGCTGGTACTTCAAAACATGCCTGGGACATCCTCAAATCTTCCTACCAAGGAAATGATAGGGTCAAAACAATTAAACTACAGACCTTGAGGACTCAATTCGAGACTCTAAGGATGACAGAGTCTGAAAATGTGGATCAGTTCAGGACCAGAGTCATGGGCATCGTGAACCAGATCAGATTGATTGGTAAAACCATCACTGATCAACGAATTGTTGAGAAAATCCTTAGAAGTTTACCTTACAAATTCGAAATGGTTGTAACAACAATCCTTGAATCCAAGGATCTGTCAAGCTTTTCAATAGATGAATTAATTGGTTCTCTGGTGACACATGAGACCAGACTGCATCTCATAGATGAGTCAATCTCCAATGCTTTCAAAACTCAATTCTCCTTCAACAGAGGGAGAGGCAGAGGAAGAAGCAGAGGTCTCCAAGGAAGAGGGAGCAATCAAAGTAACCCTCACTCCAGTGGAGGTAATAGACAACAGTATCCGAATCAAAATTTTTAAGGTCAAAGACAACAACAACAAAATCAACATCAGAATTTCTAGCCTCAAAGAGGTAGAGGGAGAAGATCAAATGAGAAATCAAGCATACAGTGCTATTACTGCAAAAAGTATGGGCACTATGAATCTGAATGCAGGAAGAAGCAAGCAAATCAGCTCTCAGGCAGAGCACATGTGACAAATCACACGAGAGAAAACTCAGGAGGTATGTTTCTCTCATGTCACAAGACTAAAGAACAACCTAAAGATCTCTGGTTGTTGGACAGTGGATGTAGCAATCACATGACAGGTAACAATGAATTACTTTCATGCATTGATTCTTCAATATCATCTGATATTACACTTGGAAATGATTACTTAGTCAAAGTTCAAGGAAAAGGAACTGTCCCTATTCTTACTAAATAGAATGTAAAGAAAGACATAAACAATGTCTATCATGTTCCAAATCTGAAACATAATTTGCTAAGTGTAGGATAGCTCAGTGAACATGGCTATAAGGTAATTTTTCAGGGAGCATCTTGCAAGATATATGACAAAATCCCAAGCAAAAAATTAATTTCTGAAATCCATATGACTCCAAATAGGATGTTTCCCCTTACCCTCAGAATTGCAAATCTAAGTCAACCATATGCACAAAATGCATCCACCCTGAATGAAACTATGGTTTGGCATACAAGATTTGGACATCTACCATTTAAAAGTCTAAGTCTTCTTCATAAGAACTCCATGGTCAAAGGTCTTCCTATCTTTAAAGAGAAAATTCCCCCATGTGAGTCTTGCATACTTGGAGAACATATGAGAACTAGTTTTCCACAGTCTTCCAATCAAGCCAAACAACATCTTGAACTTGTTCACACTGACCTATGTGGACCAATGCAAACAAAGTCCATAGGTGGTAGATTTTACTTTCTAACATTTATTGATGATTTTAGAAGAAAAATATGGATCTATTTTCTCAGACACAAGTCTGAAACTTTTGCAAAATTCAAAGAATTCAAAGCAGAAGCCGAAAAACAGAGTGGCAAATATATCAAATCACTCAGGTCAGATGGAGGAGGAGAATACAACTCCAGATAATTTGCAAATTTCTGCAAATCACAAGGCATTATCTTGCAAACAACAACCAAGTATACTTCACAACAGAATGGAGTGGCTGAAAGAAAAAATCAGACAATAATGAATATGGCAAGAACACTTCTCAAAGAGAAAAGTTTGACAAATATTTTTTGGGTTGAAGTAGTAGCATAATCAGTTTATCTCCTGCATAGATATCCAACCACAAGTCTAAAGATAAAAGTCCTGTTGGTAGCCAATTCACTTTTTTTTTATTTGACTTATAAGCTACCTACACCAATGTTTTGCAAACATCAATTTTCGTCGCAATTTTCATATAAACGACATTTTTTATTTTTGCGACATTTGCACATTTACCTTTGTTTTTTGTTTTCACGACTGAAAGCGTGAAAACTTGGTCTTTCGAAGTCGCATTAAAATCATTGTTGAACTTTCGTTATCCTTCTTGTCGACGTGCCTATTGAGCTTAGTTTTCACTTATCATTATATAATTGGCAAGATCTTTTGACCTGTATTTATGCTTCGATTTATTGTGACTTGGTCTCATTAAGTTTGTGATGCATTGGCAATTGGATTTATATGTTCTTTAATTTGATTTGATTGACCATTGGTTTCATAAAATATATAGGTGTTATGGTTAAACCCTTGATGTATTTCATTTGATATGACACCTAGCTCAAAATGCTTTGGCGCATGGATTAAACTCTTGATATGAATTGTTACAACACATTGCCACACAGTCAAAACATTGGTATTGGTTTCAATTTGTATGTTAGTGTTTAAAACTATAGCATAACGTCGATTGCGCGCGTTGGTTATACCATTGATTTCATTGGTCAGAGAAGTGGTATGATTGTTGAACTATACAATAGTGGGTTAAACAGCAATGAGCGTCGGCGGTTGTACATTAGCAATGACTATTATGCATGGCCAGTGAATAACTCCACCTCCTTCGCACGCTGCCATTTAATGCTTATCCCTTATCCCTGTTCCCCTCTGTTAGCTCAGGTAACCCTTCGCGCACTCTGCTCCTGTGTGTGTTATGATCCAAACCCTGGGCTTAATGTCTGCTCGGCTCCATCGCACCAGTCATGCGAATCGAGCCAAACGGAAACCAAGCCTTGCTATTATTTGACAATGCCCGGAAAGACTTGGAGGATAACGGATGGCTCACCTTTGTACAGCGATTTGAGGGTTTTAATCTAGTTGTGGCACAACAGTTCTCCCTAACTTTTGATGGCTGTAGAGACAAGGTGGGTGACATCCAGTTGGAAATCAATGAAGAATTTATCAGTTCTGCAACAGGGTTACCATCCT
The DNA here is from genome assembly GCA_009831015.1 of Picea engelmannii. Classification (NCBI taxonomy): domain Eukaryota; kingdom Viridiplantae; phylum Streptophyta; class Pinopsida; order Pinales; family Pinaceae; genus Picea; species Picea engelmannii. Next base: position 18,686 of record ML854343.1, on the reverse strand, counting down.
CGGGCCAGTGTTGGTTCAAAAATTCTAAGGTCGAGGAGGTGTCGTGGCCACTACTGTTCCTCTCGTGCAAAGTCACATCTTGTGACAGAGGTACGCCCATATCCTTGCTTAAACCACGATGGCATGACCTTTTGATAATAGTCAAGAAATTCGTGACCTGTGAAGGTCGATATGGACTTGTTTTTCTCTACCACCTACGTTTGTTAATGAATTTTATGGGATACCCGTTGAATATGCCCTTCTACTTCCAACGTAGCCTATATAAAATGTCGAAAAGGTTTAAAAAGGAGAAGGTTGACAGTAGCCTGTTCCACCATGGACTAATTAAACTTATCATTGTTCATTACTTAATTCTCCACAGTGATAGCTGGCGAGCTTTCATCGCTCGAAATGGTTTTGATGACACAGACCTTGTCCAGGTTGACAAGCCTGTGGTGAATGAAACCAAGCTCGGGCCACCCGTGCCCTTCCATGTCCTACTGCCCTCTCCTAAGCCTTTGGCCGACCCTGATATTAACTTACCAGACGTTATAACTGAGAAGGTCGAGGCTATAAAGAGGCCTATGAACAAAAAGGCTAAGGAAAACCCTACTGCTAATGCCAAGGGTAAAAGGAACACTCGGCTTATTTCAAGAATGGCTAGGAATCAACCTAAACCCACCGCTGAGCAGAAGCCCATTTTCCTTAGTGAGGATTCGGACTCAGACGTAGAAAGTTTCCTAGCCAGTGAGTACCCTTACTCACAGGGTTTGTGCCCCAAGCCACCTTATGATTTCGTTTCGAACCTTCCCCCGTTCCTAAGAAACAATCCCAGTTACCCAAGGATTAAACTGCCTAATGAAACCCTCAGCAATGTAACCAAACCCTCACATGCTCTTTAGAAACCCAGACAGTCTTCCTATGACCAATGTGATTTATGGTTGGAACGATACTATATAGACGTTCCTGTGCTTCAATCGAAAATCCAATCTCTAGAAAGTCAAGTTGCAGTGTTGACCAGCCAAAGAAACAAACTTCAAGCAACTGATAGGAAGCAAAGGACCACTGGTTCCATCATATTTAAAAACGTTGAATCGGCTACAGCTGTTGTCAACTCCAAAATGTCATGATCAAACCGTCTGCTCACCTTACAGGTATGAATTTTGTTATGGTTTTCGTTTTGTAAATTCCTCGGATAAATACAATGTTTTGAATTTCGTTTTCGAATAGTTCTGTGTATCTTTCGAAATGACTCTGTCATAATCTGTTCATCATGTACAATGTTTTCGCTTGCTAAAAATAAATGATATTTTGATTTGGTTACAGGATTTACCCAGCTTAGTCACTGATAGATTTTATCGGATTTGATTGATTTGTTCGATTGAGTTAAAATTGATGGTTTGTTGTCAAGTGAATTTGTTTGTATCCAATTTGAACAGAAAGTTTTTGATACTAGATTTAGAATACGATCATGTTTTGATTTGATTTCATTATGGTTAGATTGTATGCTGTGATTTTGGAATGACTTCTTGAGTTTGAATTGACGTGACCTTATAAGTCGGGAATACAACTCTGATCGCTTCCAATTTGGAAAAACGACTCTGTTGTTATGGAAACAATACTCTCATTAAAAGCCTATGCAAACGATATTCACGCCCGAATCATGGAAGGTTTTTGATTAGCTATGACTATGTTAAACCTTCGATGTTTGATTTGCTTGATTGGATTGTTGTTTATTTTCAGTTAGTTCGATCATTTTCATGAGTTGGATTCACATCGTAAAATCTGCTCTGTTTGATTTTAATTTGCAAAACGAATTGATTGACTTTGTTATCTCTATCAAATCTAGTTATAATTCGCTTGAAAGAAATGATTTTGATCAAGGTAAATCGATCTTGTCTGCCCATTTGGCTAAAACAAACGATCGGATAATTCTTATGAATCCTGTTACCAACTGATTGATCTCATTACGATTTCGTTTGTGGACAGTTACGTGCCAGTGTTGGTTTAATTCGCTTATGGCATAAATCGTTTGTTATATCAGTACAGTTATGATCTCATTTGGATTCGATCGTGTCCCCTGTTTATGAGGCAGCATAACAATTGCTTGCGATTTGTTTTAATTATATCGATTTCAAATAAATATGAAACGATCTCACAATTGTTTGATTATGATTCTGTTCACCCGACTTTGTGGTAACAAACAAAACAGAGTACACGTATCTCTGTAGTCATTTGATTGATCTTGATCCTGTTTGATTGCGAATTCTATAAAAAAATTCGTTTGAATGATTCATTTTCAAATAGTTATTGGATGTGAGTTAAATTTAATACTTTAAAAGATTTGAGTTGATTTTAATGTTGATTCTATGTCTTATTTAGACCAGCTACAGAATCGTAAGATTCTGTAGCTAGTCTATAAAGTTAGATTTTTATCATTTTATTAATTAAGGATCCTTCTAACTTGTCCATTTTTTACCCTTTTCAGGTACATCCGAATTGCATTGGACATATTGGATAGTTTAGGGGATATTTGTGCGTTTTAGTTTTATTTTAGGTTCCTAGTTTAGTTGAACTTGGGATATCTTCCCAGATTTTATGTAAACAGTTTTGATAACTTCCACAGGGATGTTTTACCATGTGGAAGGTCTTTAAATACTTATTATTTTTTGTAATAAGGAGCATCCTCACTTGTGGGAGAACCAGGCTATGGATTTCTAATACAAACTGAGACAGGAGTTGATGTTTTGCTACAGCTTTCGCTTTCATAATATCAATCTTTTGTTTCAAGTTTATACATGTCTCTTTGCAATTGATTATAGACTACTTTAGATATCATAGTCTATTGTAGAATGATATGATTTAATTAACGTCTCATCCATGTCTGATTTCTTTCATTACTTTAAAAAATACAGCAATTACTTGATTAGGTTAATGAGTGACAAATTTCTCTTCTTCATCAATTGAATTATTTTGTATAAGTCTTTGCATACAGGTTTACCTAACTGCTAAGATTTATAAATCATAAGATTGTTGTAAGTTTTTATGTCTTGTTTGTCCTGTAATCATAATTGAAGAGCACTACAGCTATCGTTTATGAGAAGCTCCTGGATAATTCGGTGCGGGTTTCCTCCCTCCGATCAGCTAAGACAACCATTACATACAGGACAAATCTGGAGCATTTCTCCAGGTGAGTTTGTGATTTATTTTCGTTAATTTGTTTAGTATATTTATTAGTAGTTTAGTTAGATATATGTTTAGTTATATTTGTAGTTAGAATTAGTTTTTTTTTTTAAGTTCTTTAGTTTAGTTAGCTTTTGTTTTATTTCTCGTTCATAAAAATATAAAATCAACAAAAAATATCTCTCTTTGTCTTAGGGCAGAATGCAAATGAGTTTTTCAGGTTTTATTCAAATCTGTAAATTGTAGATATTGTACATTTTGTGAATAAGTTATATTTCCGTTAGTAGTTAGATAGTTAATTAGTTTGAGTTAGTATAGTGTTAGTTAGTAGATTGTATATATATAGAATAGTTAGATTAGTTAGTTTGTTTAATAGTTAGTTTTAGTTAGATTAGTTTATTAGTTTGTTTTATTTCTTTTTAGTTAGATTAGTTTAGTTTGTTTTAATTGTTATTTTTAGTTAGTTATTATAGTTTAGTTTTCTTTTTTTGTTTTCTTAGGACCTTAGATCGGCTAACGAAGCCGCTAAACCCGTCAGGGTGGTTCATTCCAAACGGCTTGGGTTATTAGACAACCCCAGACCGGTTCCACTCTTCCAGTTGACGGACGGTCGATTTCGCCTGTCAACAAATGGCGCTAGAAGGAGGGCCTGAACTTAGTTAATGGCACGAGGCGGTCGCAAGACTCCTCCACCCCCTAATCGCTCACCTATAGTGACTAGAAGCCATTCAAACGATAATATTCCCCTTCAACCAACAACTACTTCAATCGACGATCCACAGATCGCAGTTGAGCCAGCAACCCCTAATCCTATAGGTGGTGACATACAAGAGATTGTCCGTCAATCTCTTATAAAAACACATAGTGCCTTAGCCCGTTTGAAGCAACCTAACCGTCTGTGGGGCCAACCTTTTGATTTCTCTGACATCAGAGAACAATTAGGAAGCATTGATCTCACTGTGAATCCTTCAGATCCAATCTTTAATCCTGCTGCATGAGGATCTGGGATACCTCCTTCACCACCTCCATCATCTCTTTCCTCTTCTAGAGGAGATTCCTCTGACGAAGGAAATTCTCCTTCTCAGCCTTCCACACCCACTACCCCAATGGAAAATCAGAACAACCCTGCTAGACCCTGGCTTGATCAGGATGTCGTAGCTGTACCTGGAGCTCAACATCCTTTACCTAAACACCCAGAGAAATGGCTTCCCAAGTTTGACCCTGACTCAAAATAGATCGCTGAAGATCACATTAAAAAATTTATGATAGCCATAAGACTCCGCAATGTCGAACATGAAGACGTTGTCTGTAGTTTGTTCCCTTATACTTTCGAGGGTAATGCATCCACATGGTACTTTGCCCAGCAACCCCATACCATCGTGTCTTGGGAAAATTTCGAGTCATGCTTTTTGGAAAAGTTCGGAGACAGTAAACCTCTAGAAGTCCTAGTCATGGATCTTTCAAGCTTAAGTATGAACCCAAAAGAAAAAGTTAAAGACTTTAATCAAAGATTCTTAACACTCAAAAATCAAATCCCTATGGATTCCATGCCTGCTGAGAGTCTTATAATAGCATACTACACTAAAGCTTTGCATCAAAGTATAGCTATTTGGGTTAAATGATCTAAGAAAGCTACATTGTTAGAAGCCTTCGAGGAGGCCAGCCAGATTGAAAAAGACATACTTAGTCTTAAAGACTCTACTAACAACGAAACTGAGACTAGTGCTTCTTCCAAAAAGAAGATCGAAATCCTCCCCAGACCCACTCAAAGTAAAACACAACCTGAAAACTCTGATTTAGAAAACTTAACTAAAGTTGTTCAAAAACTGTCAAATCAAGTTATAGACTTGAAAAGGTCGACCGAAGAAGCTTCCTCGAGCAAAGGACCTTACAAACCCCCTTTCCGAAATCCTTTTCCTACCAACCGACCTAACCCAACCACCGAAGGCCTTAATTTAGAAAATCTGCAATGGACCCTTCAAACGATTCTAGAAGCCCAAGATAACTTGATGCCTCCTGAGATTCCTGAGGAGGTAGTTGAACAAGTGACAGTTCAAGAAGAAGAGTCTTCTCCAAACATTTTTGGACACTTCTCGAATAGCATCTTTCAAGCTAACTTCGAGACAGTACATCCTTACAATACCAGGAGTAAGGCAGCAAGTAAACCTTCTTCCGAAAACACTACAACTTCGACTCCAAAACCATATAAATCAGCTGAGACTAAACATAGTAATGTGAACCCCAACTTAGATTATGATGTAGTTGAAGATCTTAAAAAGTTAAGGGATAACATTTCTATTTATGAGTTATTGAAATTTCCATTTCTGCTTCAAAAAATGTTACAGAATATCTTGGAGAATGGAAAAAATGGTAATTCTAACGGTAACAAGGTTGTGCAGAACAAAGTCCCTCAGAAGACTTCCACTAAAAATAATCCCGACCCTCAAGATAAAGGAAGCCTTCCTGTAATTAATGTAAATAATGTAAATAATGTAGATAAAGTAGCTTTAGAAACTACGAGTAGAAAGCCATAAGCTACTACTCTTAGTACTCGCAAAAATGTACCTCCATTCCTATTAACTTTCGAGATTTTTAATAGAAACGTGCACAATTGTATGGTAGACTCAGGAGCGTCGTCCAATGTGATGCCTTGGTCTGTTTTCCAAAAGATTAACACAAAAGATGAACCCTCGAATTTAAAAATCATACAACTTGATCGGACAAATGTTAAATTTATAGGCGAACTAAAGAATGTGCTTATTAGATTATCATCTAACCCCAAGGTTCATCAAGTTATTGATATAATTGTTGTGGATATTCCAGAAATGTATGGTTTGTTTTTAAGCAGGGACTGGTCGGAGCAGCTACATGGTTATTTCGCGACATATTGGTCCCATCTATGGCTTCCAGAGAACGGAAAGCCCAATAAAATCAAAGTAAATCGTGAACGCTACCTTAAGTTCACGGTCACAGATTTGAACGATCCCAACGAACCATTTACACCTTCTGTCGATTCACCTAAAGTACAAGGGATGGACACCTTCTTCAGAAATTTCATGGCCGAGGCTTCACCTATCACCAATCCAGAACAACAGTCTGAGATTGTAGCATACGTGCGGCCAACAACTTCCATGCAACGGTCTCATGCACCTGATGGAAATCAAATTTGGTCTCTGTATTTCGACGGGTCAAAGTCCAAAGAAGGAGCTGGCGCAGGATGCGTCATTATCGATCCGGCAGGTAACAAAACATTGATAGCATGTAGGTTGGAATTTGAATGTACTAACAATACTGCAGAATATGAGGCTTTATTGCAAGGTCTCAGAAAAGCTTCTGATATGAACATTCAAAATTTAACCGTCTTTGGCGACTCTGAAATAGTGGTTAGATAGGTAAGAGACTCTATCCACTGTATGTCTCTGCATCTCAAAAGCTACCAGTCTGAGGTATGGAATTTAATGAATAAATTTTCCGATTTCAATATAAATTCTATTCCTAGATTGAATAACTCTGAAGTAGATTTATTAGCTAATGTAGCTTCTAAACTTCTTCTTGCAGAAGGTTTGTCCCCATATGCATTCTCCGTTGAGCTGTTGTTTCGGCCATCCATTCTCGACAACATCACGAACTGGAGAGTATTTGATGATGATCAACAGATTATTAACTTTATGCACATGGAAGAAACTTTTCAAGGCGCGGTGATAGACGAACACACACACAATGACAATTTGCGCGATTTCACGATAATACCAGATCCGAGAACTCCTGAATCTTCATCGGATATGGTAAACTCGATCCCTAAATCTGTAGTTAGATTAGAGAAGTTTTATGATTTTCAAGATAAATTTAAAAAGACGGTCAACTATAAAACCAATAGTTCCTCGTTAGCCTATGAAAAAGTGAACTTAGGAACTAAGGAAAATCCTCAGTACATTAATCTAGGGTTGGGATGTTCTCAAAAAGAAAAAGCTTCATTTATTAAATTGTTAAAAGAATTTAAAGATGTCTTTGTATGGACGTATGATGACCTTAAAACTTTTGACCCTAACATCATACAGCATGTCATTCCGATGAAGCCCCAAACCTTACCCTTTCAACAAAAACTGAGGAAAATGCATCCTAAACTCGAACCGACTGTTCAAAAATAATTGAATAAGCTTCTAAATGCTAAGATAATTTTTCATGTTAGACACACTCAGTGGGTTTCTAACCTTGTCCCAGTCCAGAAGAAGAGTGGGTAAATTCGACTCTGCGTTGATTTCTGAAACCTTAATAGAGCGTCTGATAAAGACAACTATCATGTCCCGTCCATGGAACAAATCCTTCAATAGGTATCTGGTTCTAAGAGGCTATCCTTACTGGATGGTTTCTCAGGATACAACCAAGTTCTGATGTCTCCGCCAGACCAACTTAAAACTACCTTCCGTACTCCGTGGGGCACTTATGCTTATCGCAAAATGCCTTTTGGATTGATTAATGCTGGAGCCACCTTTCAGAGAGCAATGGATATTGCTTTCCGAGGCTTAATCAATCAGTCCATCGTAGTTTACTTAGATGATGTTACTGTGTTTTCTAAAAATAAAAATGATCATCTAGCTCACTTATGAGTCGTTCTACTGCGATGTCGTAAATACGGTATCTCCTTGAATCCCAAAAAATCCATCTTTGTAGTAAAATAGGGTAAACTCCTAGGATTCATTGTGTCTAGCGAAGGGATGATTATCGACCCCGAAAGGACTCAAGTCATCGCGAAACTTCCCCCTCCTACATCCAAAAAATCTATGCAGTCTTTCTTAGGCCAAATTAACTTTGTGAGAAGATTTGTCCCCAGCTTCTCTGAAATGCTCAGACCCTTGCAGAACCTAATTAAGAAAGACACCCAATATCACTAGGGACCCCTAGAAAATCAATCTTTTAATGCAATAAAGAAGGCCATAATAGACGCTCCGTCTCTCATGAGCCCGGATTTTTCCCAAGACTTTACACTCTACACTTTTTATTCTGACCGTTCCTATGCCGCCGTCCTAACCCAAAAGAATGCCTAGAACAATGAAGTACCCATTGCCTTTATGAGCTCTTCTTTCAAAGGCGTTGAACTTAATTACCCAGCGGTAGATCGGCAAGCCTACACTGTTTTCAAAGTAGTTAAGCACTTCCGGTCCTATCTTTTGAAGTCTAGAACGAAAGTCATTGTTCCCTACCCAGCCGTAAGGAACCTGTTAGTGAAGAAGGAAATAGGTGAAAAGAGGTCCAACTGGGTCACCTCTTTGCAGGAGTATGACTTAGAAATCACCCCATCTCAGATAGTGAGAGGCCAAGGGTCATGCAAGTTAGTTTTTGATTCAACAGCAGGACAACAATAAGAAAGCGATACGTCAAACCTAGGACAAAGTGATCAAAGTCTAATCTGTTGCGCACAAAACCCTGTTAGTCCTTGGTATGACGATATAAGATTGTGTCTTGAACATGGATCAACCCCCCATCACCTAGACCCCGCTAAAAGAAGAGCATTGAGATTAAAGCCTGCCTCCTTTCATCTGGTTAATGGTATCCTGTTTCGTCAAAGTTTTGACGGCGTACTGATGCGTTGTCTTGAAAAAGACGAAGCAGAAAAAGTCTTGCTAGAGTTGCATGCAAGAGAAGCTGGTGGTCACTTCGGTGGTGACACCACTGCTTATAAGGTTTTAAGAGCCGGTTATTACTGGCCCACACTTTTTAGAGATGCCCATGCCTTGTGTCGTAAATGTATCATCTGTCAGAAAGCATCAGGGCAGTTACAAAAACCATCCTTTCCTCTGCAGCCCGTTTCAGTAGATTCTCCTTTTCAGCAGTGGGGCCTTGATATCATAGGTCCAATCAACCCCCCGTCCTCGCAACAGCACAAGTTTATTGTGGCAGCCACATATTACTTTACCCGATCATCTGAAGCTGCTGCGTTAAGAACTGTCAACACCAGTCAGGTAATTGCCTTTCTAAATTCGAATATTATCACTCGTTTCCGTATCCCTGACTGTTTAGTATTCGATAATGCTTCTTACTTTTCCTCTCTTGAGATGAGCGAGTTTTCTTTGGAAAAAGGAATTAAGCTGAAGTATTTTTCTAGCTATTACCCCCAGGGCAACGGATTGGCAGAATCCACAAACAAGAACTTGATTAAAATCATCAAGAGAACGGTGGCTGAAAATCACAAGAATTTGCACAATGCACTGCTAAACGCACTGTGGGATGATAGGGTAACACCAAAAGTTGTTGTAGGTAACTCCCCCTTTTTTCTCGTCTATGGCAGAGAAGCAATTCTGCCACCTCACATTCTTCTTCCTTCACTTCAATTGTCACAGAAAGTCCAAGAAGAAGATTGTCCCCCTTTGGAAAAACGAATTAACGCTTTGATGAAGCTAGAAGAGGTAAGAGCCCAAGCTAAACGTAAGTTAGATCAGCATCAACTATTGGTTAAAAGCTGGTTCGATTCTAATTCTGCTTTTGATAGGAATTTTGAAGTAGGTGACCTCGTCCTAAAATGGGACAAACCACATGAGGGAAAGGGAGAACACACTAAATTTAAAAATTTATGGCTTGGACCGTTTTTAATTGTTGAAAAGTTGGATCCTGGTTCTTTTCGATTGCAGAATCTTGAAGGGCAGCTTGACACCTATCCGGTGAATGGCCAAGCCCTGAAAAGATACTTTGTTTGATAACAACCCTTGTACATTATGTACATATTTTTCTTTTATTTGCTTTTTCGTTTGCCTTTTGTTTTTTATTTTTTCTTTTGAATTTATCAATTTGTGTTTTTCTTTTAAATACACATACCCGTACACTGAGCTATGCAAACAGGGACAATAGAAAATTCCTTTGCTAAAATAACTTCTAAGAAAATTTGTATAAACATCGATGGTATATTTCTGAAATTTACATCTATGTTGGAAAATTCTGTTGTTTGAAAGAAGATGACTGATTTCGATCTCTGAGTAAAGCTTGTCATGATCATCTATTATCTTTTTACGTTGTTCCTATTCCTTAAGGGAATGACTCAGAAGATGTCTCCCTGCCTTAGGAAGTTGTTTTTTGTAAATAAAGCATCTCCGGATCTAAATAAAGGACAGCTCTAAAAAATTCTGATGAGGTCTGAAAAAATATGTTAAATATCATGATTTTCAGCGTCACCCCGCTCAGCTATATATCTTACAAAAAAAAAGAAAAAATAAATAAATAAATAAATAAAAATTATTAATAAGAGCTGTGGGAAGTGCTTGTAAACCCGTCGGGATGCTGAACAGGTCTGCTGGCAGCGGGTAAATGCATTCATGATGCCAAGACAACTTTGCTGGGGTACTGAACAGGCCCGCTGGCAGCGAAGCAATGTCGGGTATATGAAAATCGGCAAATAAGAATCCTCTTTAAAGTCCTTTATTCTGATCCAGAACTTCTTGGCAGGATACAGATGTCAGAGTGGGTTAAATGGCAACCCTGTCGAGGCTATGGATGCCTACTGGAAGCAGTGGATATGCCAACAGTATTGGAGATTTTATCTTTAATATCGTGACTTGCCAGTCTTAATACTGTTATTAGTTTTCATCTTTTGAAACACTGCTGGAATAGTTGGTTAATGATGATGTTATACGATTTTCTGGTTGTCATTTTTGAGTTGGAATTATCTTTGTTGTCCTAATCTGATTTTGTTCCTTTTGGCAGAGATAACTGCTTCTACCAGTGTGTCGCCATTGTTGGCAGCCAATTCACTTTTTTTTTATTTGACTTATAAGCTGCCTACACCAATGTTTTGCAAACATCAATTTTTGTCGCAATTTTCATATAAACGACATTTTTATTTTTGCAACATTTGCACATTTACCTTCATTTTTTGTTTTCACGACTGAAAGCGTGAAAACTTTGTCTTTCGAAGTTGCATTAAAATCATTGTTGAACTATCGTTATCCTTCTTGTCGACGTGCTTATTGAGCTTACTTTTCACTTATCATTATATAATTGGCAAGATCTTTTGACCTGTATTTATGCTTCGATTGATTGTGACTTGGTCTCATTAAGTTTGTGATGCATTGGCAATTGGATTTATATGTTCTTTAATTTGATTTGATTGACCATTGGTTTCATAAAATATATAGGTGTTATGGTTAATCCCTTGATGTATTTCATTTGATATGACACCTAGCTCAAAACGCTTTGGCGCATGGATTAAACTCTTGATATGAATTGTTACTACACATTGACACACGGTCAAAACATTGGTATTGGTTTCAATTTGTATGTTAGTGTTTAAAACTATAGCATAACGTCGATTGCGCGCGTTGGTTCTACCATTGATTTCATTGGTCAGGAAAGTGGTATGATTGTTGAACTATACAATAGTGGGTTAAACAGCTATGAGCGCCGACGGTTGTACATTAGCAATGACTATTATGCATGGCCAGTGAATAACTCCACCACCTTCGCACGCTGCCATTTAACGCTTATCCCTTATCCCCGTTCCCCTCTGTTAGCTCGAGTAACCCTTCACGTACTCTGCTCCTATGTGTGTTATGATCCAAACCCTGGGCTTACCGTGTGCTCGGCTCCATGGCACCAGTCGTACGAATCGAGCCAAACAGCAACCAAGCCTTGCTATTGTTTGACAATGCCCAGAAAGACTTGGAGGATAACGGATGGCTCACCTTTGTACAGCGATTTGAGAGTTTTAATCTAGTTGTGGCACAGCAGTTCGCCCTGCTTTTGATGGTTGTAGAGCCAAGGTGGGTGACATCCAGTTGGAAATCAATGAGGAATTTATCAGTTCTGCTACAGGGTTACCATCCTCGGGCCAGCGTTGGTTCAAAAATTCTAAGGTCGAGGAGGTGTCATGGCCACTACTATTCATCTCGTGCAAAGTCACATCTTGTGACAGAGGTATGCCCATATCCTTGCTTAAACCACAATGGCATGACCTTTTGATAATAGTCAAGCAATTCATGACCTGTGAAGGTCGATATGGACTCATTTTTCTCTACCACCTACGTTTGTTAATGAATTTTATGGGATACCCGTTGAATATGCCCTTCTACTTCCAGCGTAGCCTATATAAAATGTCGAAAAGGTTTAAAAAGGAGAAGGCTGACAGTAGCCTGTTCCACCATGGACTAATTAAACTTATCATTGTTCATTACTTAATTCTCCATGGTGATAGCTGGCGAGCTTTCATCACTCGAAATGGTTTTGATGACACATACCCTGTCCAGGTTGACAAGCCTGTGGTGAATGAAACCAAGGTCGGGCCACCCGTGCCCTTCCATGTCCTACTGCCCTCTCCTAAGCCTTCGGCCGACCCTGATATTAACTTACCAGACATTATAACTGAGAAGGCTGAGGCTATAAAGAGGCATGTGAACAAAAAGGCTAAGGCAAACCCTACTGATAATGCCAAGGGTAAAAAGAACGCTCGGCTTATTTCAAGAATGGCTAGGAATAAACCTAAACCCGCCACTGAGCAGAAGCCCATTGTCCTTAGTGAGGATTCAGACTCAGACGTAGAACGTTTCCTAACCAGTGAGTACCCTTACTCACAAGGTTTGTGCCCCGAGCCACCTTATGATTTCATTTCAAACCTTCCCCTGTGCCTAAGAAACAATCCCAGTTACCCAGGGATTAAACTGCCTAATGAAACCCTCAACAATGTAACCAAATCCTCACCTGCTCTTTCGAAACCCGGACAGTCATCTTGTGACCAATGTGATTTATGGTTGGAACGATACTATATAGACGTTCCTGTGCTTCAATCGAAAATCCAATCTCTGGAAAGTCAAGTTGCAGTGTTGACCAGCCAAAGAAATAAACTTCAAGCAACTGATAGGAAGCAAAGGACCACTGGTTCCATCATATTTAAAAATGTTGAATCGGCTACATCTGTTGTCAACTCCAAAATGTCATGATCAAACCGTCTGCTCGCCTTACAGGTATGAATTTTGTTATGGTTTTCGTTTTGTAAATTCCTCGGATAAATACAATGTTTTGAATTTGATTTTTGAATAGTTTTGTGTATCTTTCGAAATGACTTTGTCATAATCTTTTCATCCTGTACAGTGTTTTCGCTTGCTAAAAATAAATGAGATTTCGATTTGGTTACATGATTTACCCAGCTTAGTCACTGATAGATTTTATCGGATTTGATTGATTTGTTTGATTGAGTTAAAATTGATGGTTTGCTATCAAGTGAATTTGTTTGTATCCAATTTGAACAGAAAGTTTTTCATACTAGATTTAGAATATGATCATGTTTTGATTTGATTTCGTTATGGTTAGATTGTATGCTGTGATTTTGGAACGACTTCTTGAGTTTGAATTGATGTGACCTTATAAGTCGGGAATACAACTCTGATCGCTTCCAATTTGGAAAAACGACTCTGTTGTTATGGAAATAATACTCTCATTAAAAGCCTGTGCAAACGATATTCACGCCCGAATCATGGAAGGTTTTTGATTAGCTATGACTATGTTAAACGCTCGTTGTTTGATTCGCTTGATTGGATTGCTGTTTATTTTCAGTTAGTTCGATCATTTTCATGAGTTGGATTCGCATCGTAAAAGCTGCTCTGTTTGATTTTAATTTGCAAAACGAATTGATTGACTTTGTTATCTCTATCAAATCCAGTTATAATTCACTTGAAAGAAATGATTTTGATCAAGGTAAATCGATCTTGTCTGCCCATTTCGCTAAAACAAACGATCGGATAATTCTTATGAATCATGTTACCAACTGATTGATCTCAAATCTGTAAATTGTAGATATTGTACATTTTGTGAATAAGTTATATTTTCGTCAGTAGTTAGATAGTTAATTAGTTTGAGTTAGTATAGTGTTAGTTAGTAGATTGTATATATATATAGAATAGTTAGATTAGTTAGTTTGTTTAATAGTTAGTTTTAGTTAGATTAGTTTATTAGTTTGTTTTATTTTTTTTTAGTTAGATTAGTTTAGTTTGTTTTAATTGTTATTTTTAGTTAGTTATTGTAGTTTAGTTTTCTTTTTTTGTTTTCTTAGGACCTTAGATCGGCTAACGGAGCTGCTAAACCCATCAGGGTGGTTCATTCCAAACGGCTTGGGTTATTAGACAACCCCGGACCGGTTCCACTCTCTCAGTTAACGGACGGTCAATTTCGCCCATCAACAAGTCCCTCAAGAAGCATGGAGTGGGACAAAGCTCAATGTTGCGCATCTAAGGACATTCGGATGCATAGCATATGCTCATATACCTTCCGAATTAAAGAAGAAACTAGATGACATAAGTGATAAATGTATTTTCATTGGATATAGTGAAACATCTCAAGCTTACATGCTTTACAATCCAATCACCAATAAACTAATTCTCAGCAAAGATGTAAAATTTTTAGAAAATCAATTCTGGAATGATTCAGAAAATCAGCAAATGGACAGTTAAAATCCATTGTTGCCTAGTTCTGAAAATACAGAAAATTCAGGACAGCAAGTACCTCAAACTATTCTTCCAAGATTGCAGGTACAAAGGCAACTTCAAAATTCTCAGGATAACTCAACTTCCAGTAGAGAATCATTCTCTGAACCACAAGATCAGAGAACTCGAAGTTTGAGAGAAATCCATCAACAGTTGGATGACTTTGAACAGCACAACCTTTTTGCTTTAATGTCATGTCAACCTACATCTTTTAAGGAAGCAACTAAGGATCCACATTGGGTTCAAGCCATGAACCAAGAAATTGACTCCATTGAGAAGAACAAGACATGGGATCTTGTTGACTTGCCAAGTCACAAGAAGAGTATTGGTGTCAAGTGGGTTTACAAAACTAATCTCAATGAAAAAGGGCAGATCGAAAAACACAAGGCAAGACTTGTTGCCAAAGGATTCTCACAACAACCAGGTACTAATTATGGTGAAAAATTTTCTCCAGTAGCAAGATTAGACACTGTAAGGACTCTATTGGCCATAGCAGCCCAACACAAATGGAAAGTATACCAGATGGATGTCAAGTCAGCATTCCTAAATGGTTTCTTAGAAGAAGAAGCTTATGTCGATCAGCCACCTAGATTTGAAGTCCAAGAGCAGCCAGCCAAAGTATATCGGTTGAAGAAAGCCTTTTATGGCTTAAAGCAAGCTCCAAGAGCTTGGTACAACAGAATTGACACTTATCTGATCAAAAGTGGTTTGAGAAGAAGCCAAAATGAGCCAACTCTTTACACCAAAACAGATCAGCACAGTAAAATTTTGATTGTATGTTTATATGTTGATGACATGATCTATACGGGAAATCTTGAGTTAACAAATTTTAAACATGTCATGCAATCTGAGTTTGAGATGACAGATCTGGGTATAATGAAATATTTTTTAGGGATTGAGGTTGATCAATCAATTAAAGGCATTTTTGTTTGTTAGCAAAAGTATGCAGCAGACATCCTCAAAAGATTTTGCATGGAAGAATGCAATCCAGCAGAAACCCCCATACCACTAGGCACAAAATTGAGCAAGAAAGATGAAGGCCCTATAGTGGACTCTACCCTGTACAAAAGTTTAGTAGGCAGTTTGTTGTATCTTACAGCAACTAGGCCTGACATTATGTATGCAGCCAGCCTTGTTTCCAGATTCATGGAATCGCCCAAAGATTCTCATTGGAAAATGACGAAACGAATTCTGAGATATGTTGCAGGAACTCTCAATTTTGGCTTATGGTACACTAAATCTGATAGTAATCAACTTTCTGGTTACACAGATAGTGATTTTCCAGGCAGCCTAGATGACAGGAAAATCACATCTGGACATGTTTTTCAACTGAGCACGAACCTAATCTCATGGGCATCAAAGAAGCAACCAATTGTTTCAATATCTTCTGCAGAGGCAGAGTATGTCACTGCTACCTCAGCTTCTTGTCAAGTTGTGTGGCTAAGAAGAATATTGAAAGATATGTCACATACAGAAAAGGATCCAACTCCTATATTCTGTGATAATACTTCAGCAATTGCTTTATCCAAAAATCATGTGTTTCAGAAGAAAAGAAAACACATTGACACTCGTTTTCATTTCATACGTGAGCTAGTCAATAATGGTGATATTGCACTATAATTCTGTGGTTCTCGAGATCATCTCGCTGATATCTTTACAAAGCCACTAGGAAAATCTGTTTTTGATTTTTAGAGACAACACTTAGGCATAATCAGTGCTGATGTTTGTAACTTTTGAGTTTAAGAGGGAGTGTTAAATATAATGTAACCTCAATAGGCTGAGTGTACACTGCTAGTTGTCCTGGCCAGCTGTACTTTCTATTCTTGTTTTTCTTGAGCCTATTTAGCTCGGCTATTTCCCTTTGCATAGAACTTACTACTTCAAAACTTCTTCATGTACTCGTTTTGTACTCTTCTTCTTATATTCTAATATACTATTTTCTGTTCTATTCTTTCTCTCTGCATTTCTTGCTTCACAATTTATCAATAAATACCCAAACCTTGTCGCTCCTTTCCAATGCATAGGTGACTCTTCTCATCTTTGACTCTGGTGGTGTTTCTCATCTGGCTACCATAAGTGGAAGCTCCTCTCTCCAATAATAGTAGTTACGCGGATCTCTTCCTCTACACATGGTGATTGCAGGTTCCTCCTATGCAACATAGCCTAGTGGCTCTTCCACAAGTCTGTCAGTATGAAACTCATAGATCAAATAACGTAGAAGTTGTGGCCCGATCCACCTCTGCAAGACACATAGACAACACTTGAGTTTCTCCTCCTCACAAATCTACTCGTGCTTCTCAACCGTGACTCTTCTAACGTCATGGATCTCCAATCATACCACTTGTCACTAGTTCTGATACCACTTCTTGTGCAACGGAAGCATAAAAAAGAAAAGAGAAACATGAATTCAAGCGCAAAATAGCAATCACACAACACAGACCATGATTTTATGTGGTAAAACCCTCAGGGTGAGGGAAACATACACAGGACAGTGGCAATGGCATTATATTTTTCAAAGAACGAGAGATTACAACCAACCAGCACCCGAAGAGGACTTAAAACCCCTTTCTCGCAACCTGCCTTTCAGACATACATATTTGAATCCTTCCTCTTACAGTTACAAAGAACTAACTGCATTAATTACAAGGATATCCATATTCTATTCCAAAAATGTTTTTTTACAAAAACAATCATAATATTAGGAATGGAACTATCATATCCTAATCTTGGAGGTGAATTCGTTGTCACCTTCCAACAATTGCCTCGGCTTTTATCCTTTCCATTGATTTACTACATTCTAATGAAAGTTAGCATTCAGAGTTATGTATTGTTCCCAAGGTTTTGGTTTTGAATGACACTCTTGTCATAACTAGATAAAAGTTTATGGTTTGGTGGTAAAATTTGTCTAAACAATTATTAATGTAGATTATTCAAAGACAAATATTATAGATTGGTTATTTCTTGGTATTGCTTTACTTAATTTATGATTTTATGAATGCAGTTTTGAATATTTAGATATTTGGTTAATCTATTGTGCATGATTAGATATATGGACACTTGATTAGATATATGGATGTTTGTATACATTATGTAGATATTATGTGTTTTTAATAATATTTTTAATAAAAGATTTAGTTATGTAGATATTATGTGTTTTTAATAATATTTTTAATAAAAGATTTAGAGATAGATCCACTACTCATATGTACATATGTACTTACGTGAGTCCATATGGATATCTTTTAAAGAAGATAATTTTGATCTAATCAATGAAGAAAAATGGATGCATTGCATTATATGTTGCCTCAAGTGGGCACCATCTTTGTGATAGGCTAAGAATCAAGGGTGTATTAATTTACATTTAATTAGTTAATTTATATAATAATTTTATGGTAATTTTTAGTGATAATTAAAGTTTGGATTTGGAAAACATTATTAATTTAAAATATATATATTGATAATTAAGTCAATTTATATTCTAAAATTGTATGTTCTATTTATAAATATTTATAAACATTGAACTATGTAATAAATTCAAAATTCAGACATAATTAACTTCAGCAAAATACCAAAATATAGTGTTTCACCATAATGTGTAGTCAGTAAAACTGTATGTTTGTTTTAGTTATTATTTATACATTTTTATTATTTATCAAATACAAGGAAAACACAACCACTTAATCTCGTGTTGAAGGAGGAATTCTATACAACAATGAGTGAGTAGAAGAATAAATTTTAGTTATAATAACAATGCGATTATTTTTATCAATCATGGTCCTTAAATCATAAAATTGGTCACATGACTTTGCTTTGCCTTGATTTATTGCGTGAACAAAATTGTTATTAATTTTAAAAAATTATGAGGTATGTAAAATTGAATAAGTTGATTATTAATTCCAATTAATTAAAAGGTAGGTATGCATAATCATGAAGAGTTTAACAGGAGGGTAAGCAGATTTATGAACAGTTTAAAGGAAAAACTTGCATTATAAGGCAGGTATGCACAATCGAACAAAATGATTACTAACTCCAAAAATTAGGAGGCAGGTGTGCAGAAATAAAAAA
>ML854342.1:20398-36955 GCA_009831015.1 Picea engelmannii | reverse complement strand
AGGAGTATACTCTATCTTTGTTGAGGAGGATAATATTCCTTTGGAACAAGTCAATTTAGATGATGGTATGTGGCACATGCACTTTGATGGTTCATGCTCTAATGAGGGAAATGGAGCTGGTGTTGTATTAATTTATCCTGTAGAAAAAATCCATAACTTTTCTTATAGATTGGAGTTTTCTTGCACAAACAATGTCACCAAATTTGAAGCCCTATTATTAGGCATTGAAAATGCATACAATCTTGGTTGCGGTCACCTATCATTTTTGGGGGATTTCGAGCTTGTTGTTAACTGTGTACAAAATATTTATTCCCCTAACCACAATTTGATGAAACGATACACCCAAATGGTTTGGGATCTTATCTCGAACCTATTATCTTTCAATATTACTCATGTAAAGAGGGAACTAAAATCAATGGTCGATCGGTTAGTTGTTTTTGCAGCTTCTTCTACTTGACAAATTCTGCCTCATAGACCTAATTGTACCTTTCAATCCCTATATTGTCCACATATTCCCGACAATGTAGAATCTTGGCAGGTTTTCCCCAACGATAAGAGAATTTGTCCTTTCATCCAAAATGAACCTTTTAAGCCTAAGGAACTTATATCCATGGAAGATAACAAAATTCCTAAGGGCTTGACCCCTTTAGAGAGTTCATTTTCTTTGAGTGATGTAGGAAACAAGGAAAAACAAAGAGAAGAAGAATTGAAAAGGAAGGTGTGTGAGACCATCTCCTTGAACATTGGGACACCCGCGACTCCAAAAAACATGAAAATAGGTGCCAAATGTTTAGATGAAGAGAAGGAGAAGTTTTCCAAGTTGTTTGGTGAATTTCAAGACATTTTTGCATGGTCTTATGAGGATCTTCATGGTTTTTATCATGGCCTTATACAACACAACATCCCCATTCAAGAAGGCGTAAAACCAGTTAGGAAAAAACAAAGACCTATCAACCCTACCACAGAAGCAACCATTCGAAAGGAGTTGGAAAAAATTTTGAAGGATGGAATTATCTCTCCATTCAAGTATTCTGAATGGGTCTCAAATCTAGTCCTTGTTTGGAAAACAACTGGTCATATTAGATTATGCGTTGATTTTTGTGCATTAAATTGAGCTAGTATAAAGGACCAATTCCCTCTTCCCAATGTGGAAATGATTTTGCAGCAGGTTGCAGGGTCACAAATGATGTCCTTACTTGATGGGTTTTCCGGTTACAATCAAATCAAGGTAAAGAGGGAAGATAAATATAAAACCACCTTTATTACTCGTTGGGGTACCTTTGCTTATGAACGTATGTCGTTTGGTTTATCTAATGTAGGTGCAACTTTTCAAAGATCTATGCAATTATCTTTTGATGATTTGATCGGTAAGATCATTCAGACCTTAATGACTTAACAATTTACTTTAAAATTTGATCAAATCATTTTGGACATCTGAAAAAAGTTCTCATGTGGTGTAGGAAATTTGGAATTTCCCTAAACCCTTCCAAGTCCATTTTGGTGTTACT
Source organism: Picea engelmannii (assembly GCA_009831015.1). Classification (NCBI taxonomy): domain Eukaryota; kingdom Viridiplantae; phylum Streptophyta; class Pinopsida; order Pinales; family Pinaceae; genus Picea; species Picea engelmannii. Next base: position 35,447 of record ML854342.1, on the reverse strand, counting down.
GAGGGCAAGATCCTTGGACACATTGTCTTTGATTCAGGAATAAGTATCGATCTTGAAAGAATCGTTGTTATCCTTAACCTTCCTGCTCCTACTTCTAATAAATAAGTTCAAGCCTTTATGCAAGTTATTAACTTCGTCCCTAGGTTTGTTCCATATTTTGCAGTGATGGTCAAGCCAATCCATAACCTACTTAAGTAGGACCATTCTTTTTCCTAGACTGATGAGGTTGGAAATTATTTTGAAGGGATTAAGAAAGCAATCATCTCTGCACCATTTTTGGCGAAGCTGGATTTTGAGAAGGAACTCACGATTTATACTAATGACACTGAGGAGGCAATTTTTGTTGTCCTTATGCAAGATGATGGTCAAGGAGATGAAAAACCTATAGGTTACATGAGTCAAAGTTTTCCTAATGATGAATTTAAATACTCTTTTATTGAGAAACACGCTTTTTCTCTTGTTAAGGCCATTGAAAGTTTTCACCACTATATCTTAGGTAAGCATACGTGGGTAAAATTCGCTTTACCTGCTGTTAAGTTTTTTCTCTCACAAACTTATCTTTCAAGAAAACTTGTACATTGGCTTGCCAAGAACCAAGAGCATGATTTAAATATCATGACTTCTACCACTATCAAGGGACATGACCTAGACCTTCACTTAGCTCAGCATGTTGAGAATGGTGAAGAAATCGATGAAGAAGATAGTTCCCTTTCATCTCTCTTTTACATTGACGATCAAAACCTCCCTGTGTCTGAGCATCCTTGGCACAAAAACTTGGCTTATTATTTACAGAACCAAAGATGTCCGGATAACTTAGATAGTCACCAAAGGAAAAGACTTCATCTTGAATATGCAAGATATGGCATTATAGGAGACCTGTTATTTTGAATATATGTTGGTGGTGTTCTACTTCACTATGTAAACAATGAATATGCACAAAAATTGTTGCAGGAAGCCCACAACTCTTCAAGCTCTATCATTCATGTAGGAGGTCATTTTTCTTCAAATACCACTGACTTCAATATTACTAGGAAGGGATATTATTGGCCTTCGATCTTTCGTGACTCTTATGTCTTTTCAAGGTCTTGCGACAAATGCCAAAAATTTGCTGGGAGAGAACACCTTTCAGCGATGCCCTTACAACTAGTCCTGTCAGATTTTCCCTTTTCTAAGTGAGGATTGGATTTTATTGGTCCTATTATCCCTCCTTATTCAGTTGGGCAAGTTTTTATATTGACAACCACAAACTATTTTATGAAATTGGTTGAAGCCATCCCACTTAAACATTCCACAGATGATCACGTAATTTCCTTCCCTGAAAATAATATATTTTCCAGATTTGGTCTTCCATTGGAAATTATTATAGATAACGGCCCCGATTTCATTTCCGCTAAGATGAATCAGTTTCTAACCAATTTGGGGGTTAATCATTTCACATCATCATCCTATTATCCCTAAGGAAATGGGCAAGTCATGTCTACCAATAAAAATTTGGTAAGGATCGTCAAAAGGATAATCGAGGATAAACTTCACCAGTGGCACACCTTCCTCACTTATGCCCTCTAGGAAGATCGGACTACTACAAAAGTAAGTACTGGTTGTACTCCTTTTCAGCTGGCTTATGGTCAAGAAGCCCTCCTACCAGCCGATCTGGAACATTCTTCCTTAAGGTTGATGCTACAGACCGAAGAACTAAATTCTTCAGATGTTTCACAAAAAGTAAATTCATTACTAGCTTTGGAAGAACAAAGGATGTTTGCTTTTGATAATATTAAAACGAGACAGCAGACTGTTAAGAAATATTTCAACAAGAGTGTCAAAACTATCAAGTTTAAGGTCAATGAAAAGGTTCTGTTANAAAAAGTAAATTCATTACTAGCTTTGGAAGAACAAAGGATGTTTGCTTTTGATAATATTAAAACGAGACAGCAGACTGTTAAGAAATATTTCAACAAGAGTGTCAAAACTATCAAGTTTAAGGTCAATGAAAAGGTTCTGTTATGGGATTCGGCTCACGCTGATAAGGGAAGACATTCAAAATTTTAGAAATTATGGTTGGGTCCTTTCAAGATCGCTTTTGTCATAGGTACAAATTCTTACATTCTAAAGGATTTGCAGGAGCGATTATTTTCCTACAGCGCTAACGATTCTCACTTGAAGCATTATGTGGAACCAACGTGAAAATATCTATGTTGTTTGGTTTTCCTATATTTTAGTAGTCTAGCTCTATTTTCAAGTTTCATTTTTTCTCTTCCACTTACAGTAGTTGTTTTCTGTTTTCAATATTTCCTACTGCCTTTACTCTTGTGTTACTTTATTTCTACCAGTTTAATCTTTTGCAATTTTTTTTTTCCTTTTTGAGCTTTGTCCTGGGTCATCTTTTAGTTTCAGTAGACTATAAGATGCTAGATCATATTTTCTACAATGCCACTCCTGCAAGCATTGTTAGTCAATAACAATCAAGCTTACACAAATCTTATGATATTTTCTCTAAAGGACCTTTGAAATTGCTATATATTTCCATTGTTGTCTTATAAAGAGTTGGTTCTCTCCCGCTTCTTCTCGCCGTTTCTTCATCCATTGAGAGTTTAAGAGAAAAATTGGAAAGTATCCTTAGAGTTAAGGAACAGATTATGGTCGATGAATTATGCATACAGTGGTAAAAACCCCTCATACTTAACATTTTTCATATGTTATTCCCGAGTTCTCGATCATCTTCCATTAAATCCTCTCACTTCCCCATGTTGTGTAATAATTCGAGTCACGTCCTCTTCAGATAACCATTCTTGGTCTGTGAGACCATGATTTCTGAGTTCTAATCTATTAAAAACAAATTTCCCCATGGAGTCGCCAGTTTGTTGATGATTGAAAACGTCAACATAGTTTCTCCTGCAAAGTGTTGCTAAAACCTATTATACTAAAAACTAAATAATACTAGTAGGTGGGACCCCCTTGAAATAATGGAGAGCAGACCTGTGCATTTTTTATGTTGAGACAATGTGCGGCACATGGTTGTCGAAGATCTTGTGTTATTGGTTATAAAATTATCTTATGAAAGGTTGGTTGTTTACGTTACTACAACCTATGCATTCATTAATGTCGTTGTTGCTTGTTCTTATAGCACCTAAATAACAAACATGTTAGTGAAAATTGCACAAAGGAAGTTTTTAAGGAAAAGAAAAATACTATAACACATGCAAAAAGACACCTAGCTCTGCAATACTACATGCATAAAGTTTTGTTGATTATTGTTAAACCTTAGATAATAAAGAAATGGCTATAAAAAAATTTAGTTACATTTTTATATATATGCATATGGTGGAAATTTTGGTGGCGCATTTTGGCAAGGTAATAATACAATGGTTAAGCATTGGTTAATGGAATCGGTAGTTGATGTACATATGTTATAGACATTAGTGGCTCATGGGAGTAATACCTTTGCAATTTTTGTGGTGATTATGCTATAGTTCGGATTGATGTTGATCACACTATTGGTGATGACTCTATACATGATCGTTTATATTGTATAGTGGTCAAGCGATCTATTTGAGTTATATTGGGAATATAAACATGAGTGGTGCATTTGGAAAAGAGACAATCGATAATGCAAATGGTTGAATTATTATGTGGAACTTGGATTACGCTATGGTTTAAATATGTTGATATTCTCAATGCATTGGTTGATTAATGGTGTTAATGGAAGGCTTGTTGGCATGTACTGTGGAGTAAATGAGTTATGGGTGGAGGCGAAATGCATTTACTACATGTCACCTTTACCCTTCTCGTTGGCCACCACCCTAGTCAGACTATTATTTGATCTTGCTATTGTGTTCACGCTCCGGATTTTTAGCAGGGTGAAACCACTCGACCACCTCTCGTCTTAAGGATTTCGATTAACAGGTATGTCTCTTTTGGCCATTATTGACTTCACTCTAGTTATGAAATGGTTTTGGCTCAGTAGTGTGGGTTTGTGTTTATCCCGAGTGTTGCAACTGTGTTGAATTTTGGTGTCGAATGGAAAATGGGTGCTTCTGTTGTAATAGTTTTAAGTTCATCAAAGTTGTTAATCTTCCTGGGTGATAGTTCCTTGTCACCATTGTGTTTTGGTTGAATGGTTTTGTTTAAATCATGGCTAAATGGTTGTATTCGTGATTCTTGGGTTTAACTAGAGCCTTGTTCTCGTGTTTTGGTCTTGTCAAGGAGTTGTCTCTCGTTCACAAGATTCATAGGTTTTCTTGTGCATACACCTATGGCCTCGAAGTTTCATTGTAGTTAATTATGTTCCTCCTATAAGTCTACCATGTAAACAATTAACCCTCTAGACTGGAAGTCATCTTCCAGGTGGTTACTAGTTATTATGGCCTATTTCTTTGAAGGTGGTCTCCCCGTTGGTCGTATAGCAATCGGGTTGGTATGGTTTTTCATCATTGCCTCTATGATAATAGCGTGAGCCTTGCATTGCCAATTTACACTTCTAAAAATTCACAGTCATCAGCCTAATGTCAAACAACTTAGTTGTTTAATGGAAGGGCCTCTGCCTATTTTGATTGGGTGCATGGGTATACACAGTGACCACAGCTTGTTCGGTTGATTGCTTGTTTCCTTACCTCAATGGCGAATTGTTTGTTAATGTACAGTCACTAGTTTTTCACTTATGGTGATTTGGTTGATGGATGACATTGGTTACAAGAATTTGGTGTTGTTCACACATGTCTCGTCCTGTAGATGATGTTTTGCAAAGTAAATTATTGGACTGGATATATCCACTGCATCTTTTGTTGTTGGTAAAATAAGCCTGAGTATGTGCAGCCTAGTCACTCACAAACGACTTAATAAAAATCCCAAAATGATTTTTTGAGTTATGTCGTGTCATATGTTGCCGTGTTATTACTGGAAATATTACACTGTGGGATTCTCTCAGTTGTGCACCATGTGCAGTATGGATGACTTGTTTTTATGCTCTGTGATACCCACTGAGTTTTAAGTCACTGTTGATGGCATTTGTGTTGGATATTTGGCTCAGACTTTAAGTCACATTAAGATGTTTTGTTTTACAGTGGGCATGGTTACATGGTTTCGAAAAATTACTTATGCATAGCATGTGTCTAAATGATTACTGTTGGTTGTATAGTCAATTTCCTTTTCAGGCGTGGCATGTGAGGTTTTGATTATTTTGGTCTTCTACTGCATATATATATATATATATATATATATATATATATATATATATATATATATGTATGTATGTATGTATGTATGTATGTATGTATGTATGTATGTATGTATGTATGTATGTATGTATGTATGTATGTATGTATATATGGGAACAAATATCATTACAGAACTTCATTGGCTCTATTACAAAAGTAGTGACTTCATTATTATTTTTGGGAAACACTACTTTCAGATATAGATGTGGATTGAAGAAATGTATGGAAGTGGTGGATGTTAATGATTATAGATTGAAAATGAGTGTTGGTGTTGATTGTTATAAAATACAATATGTGTTAACAAAGGGAACGTAACCTCTTACAAATTGTGTGAAATACTTAACTTTAATGATGGCACTGTGTTGGATATTTTATTATCGGACAGTGAACTAGTTAGGTACACAGTAATTGTTTTCAGTTATGATGATTGTTGGTTGATGCATATTTTTCTTACTACAAAATATGTTATTGATTGCTTGATTAATATCATGAACAGTAAACGATTTTTTCCCCCTCATTATCTCATTTTTCCACTAATTACAACCCCCTCACATATCCCATATTAATTTTGCTCACTCCCTATTCTGATATTGATTACGGCTAAGAAAATTTTTGTGTTAAGTGGATGACGTGGCAGTGTCTTGAGTGGATTGTAGTAAGGTTTTTTGGGTTGATTTACAGTTGATTGTTGTTGTCATTGATTAGTGGCCATTTCTTCTCCCCTTTCATTATATCATATTTTCGCTCAATACAAACCCCTCATATATCCCTGAACATTTTTCACCCCCTTGCTCATTGATTAACATTGGAACAATTTGTATGGATTGGATCGCATGAGCCTGATACAGTCTGAGCCAAATCTATTTCCTATTTTTAAGCGTTTTCGTGCATGGCTATTTAAAAGACTATTTTCTAATYGATTACATATGYAGGATGAGTTTTCTCCAGTCAAGGAAGCCATGGCTGAGGAACRGAGGTAGAGGTAACTGGAACCGAGGCCCAATAAGGCCTAGGTTCTCTATACATTTTGATGATGATTYAGAAGAGCTTGGCCAAATGTTTCATGCAGGATTCTTTGATTGGAYTGAGAAGGAGATAGTCTGAAATAGGCCTTAAAGGCCTCCTTTCCAAGCCCCGCAATGAAAGATTAACTGCAGGGTTTTTGGACAACATGGTTTATTTTGGATATATGGTTATTATTTTTTGAAATAATTTCAAATTTCATGAGMTAAGATTGCCAAAAKTAAACATGTTGATGGGAGACACAAGTTTGTTTTTCTTAAAAAATGGTTATGTTATAATTATGATGGCTATGAACTAAAGGGAGACACAAGTGGTCCCACCTACTAGTTATTATTTAATTATGACATTTTTTATGACTATTACTTTTTCCCCTAACTAGAGTAGTTGAGTCTTTAGTTATCTTAACTAATGAGTTGGTTCAACTACTTCAACCAATTCTAATTTGTTAAAGGCAAGAGGAAAGGGAGGAACAAAGCAGGGATAGAGACACAAATCATGTTAAGGTTTTCTCTTTGAGTTGATGTTGAGATAGTTCAGTTTTCATTCATTCATATATTCATCATAGCATAATTCTCTTTTGTGATAGTAGGGTCTTATTGTAGACAACAATATGCAAGGATGAATCAAATCATTCAGACACTTATTCTTTAGAGGTGTTGATCTATCTTTGATAGTCTGTGTAGAATTGTTTGTTTGTGAATTAATTTTCATGACTGATAAAGGCTATTGTGTAGAGTCAAGTGGGTAGAAATCTATGGTAAGTTGATCAATCTTTTAGATTTCAGTTTTGGTTTTCTATCAGACGTCATTTTGTATGTTCCATCGGGGATTTATAAGTTTGACTGTGGTCCAAGATTTTTGTGTGGAGTTTTGTAAAGACAACGACTCTTTGGTGAATTGGAATGAAATAAAGGATTGATTTATCTCTCGTATATCTTGAGTATCATATTGGTGTCTTTACTTTTGGTCTTACATTTATTTCAGCAATTGATATGTTCAGAAAAATGCATAAAAACTGAATTTCTAGAAAGCTATTTGTTCATAAAAGACTAGCCTAAGTACTTGTAATTAATACTTGTGAGTTAGGATATATATTTTGTTGGCTATAAACATAGGGTGATATTCCTTTTTACTTTACTTTAGCCAAGTAAAGTCTGAAAATGCTTAAGTAATATCAATTCATATATTTTCCTCAATAGTGGTCACATCGGTTGGTCACATGGAGTGGAGGTTCACGCCTAGTGATTACTTGCACAGAAGTAACTTCTGATGTAGGAGTATCGTAAGCAAGCCAGAAAAGAAAGCGAAAGAGTAGAGGATAGTTGGATATGCACCATCTCACATTTTGAAGGCATTTTGAATATGAAAAAATGAAACATTAATGTAATAGCTGGAGGGATGTAATTGCCCTTAAATGTTTTTGGGATTGTAACACAGATCTTGAGCGTAGATCTCATCTGTTGGTTGGAGGCATTTATTGTATTAAATGTAAAGTAAATGTAGGATTTTATTTCGATTTGATAGCTTAGAGTTGTAGGAGGGAAAACTCTAGAAATCTCCCTCGCATGTATTGTATTGGATAATTACCATTATTCGCATTAGCAAGAGAAGACTTAGAGTTGTAAGAGCTATAGAGCCGAAGAGAAGAACAGAGATTGTAAAATTGGTATGAGAAGATAGTTGTTTCTATTGAACCCATGTACAGATGCATTTGGAATAATATAAGGAAGGTTTGATCCAATTTCATGGTGTTTATGAATTTTGTTTACATCTATTGAATGGTATGTTTACAGTTAATTCCAGTCTCTGTTATGCATTTGTTTCATTGTTGTGTGTATGTATGATTTCATGATTGAGTGTATGAAGTCTTTGAGAGGGAGAGAATGAGTTTCAATTGTTTCTCGTCCTTAGAATTCCTGCAAGGAGTGCAGTGAAGGTCTGCAAGGAGTGTGTTGACAAGTTCTGAGTCTTATCTCAGAAAAGATTAGGAGATATGTCATTGTTCTTATACCAACAAAAGTGTGAGTATAGCATAGAGTTGTGCAAGGAGTGTGCAGGCCGGTTGAAGTATTAGAAATTTCCAACCCAGTGAATGGTTGAAGAGTTACTTTCGCAAGGAGTGTGCAGAACTAAGAAGTTCATATAATAAAAGATTATCGAGAAGTTGCAAGAAGTGTGTGAGAGAATCCCTTGGAAATATTGAGGTTGAAGCGAAGTATAAGCTCAGGAGGGATAGAGACTTCATGGATTTCAAAGGAAGGATGAGGCTCACAGAGGCTTCATAGAAAACCAATTCAGGAGGAATAATATCCATTGGATCTGGATCAACGGGAGTTGTTGATTTCTTGATTTCAGATCTTGGCATTTCAGGAGTCGTTGATTTCTTGATTTCAGATCTTGGCATTTCGGAAGTCAGGAGGTGGAGCATTGGGCTTGCGTTACACAAATAGTCCCGATATCGCGAAATGAAAAGTTGCAACGTGATCATGGTCGTTAATCAAGGAGAAGGCACAGGACCATGAGATCTAGTTTTGGGGAGAGGTACCACATCAGGTTTCGGGATTTTATGGATGTGGAGTGTTGGGGTTGTATCACGCGAATACCCCCGAAATCATGATTAGCGAAATACCTTTTCGGATAAATTTTGTGGTCACATTAGTTCATCATGTGGGTAAGGGTTCATGCCTAGTGTTTGTTTGCACATCTGTAACTCCTAAGAAGGACTTGTGGTTACAAGTGTGAATATTCCAGTAGGGAATCAAAGAGTCATTTAGACTCAAGGGGAGATTAAGAATGATCCTTAGACCAGAAGGTCAAGAAGAACCTGTTGAGGTAGGGGTGTTGCTTCATGTGGTATCAGAGCACACATTTTGAACCTCTGTAGTAAAGATATGATTTGAACAATGTCGCCCAGAAGATGTCAAGATAGACCAATGCCCGATCCAGCCATGGAAAGGGAAATGAGAGAAATATGTGCTTGATTAGATGCTATGGAGACAACATAGAGACAAGCTACTAATACGAGAGATGTCAGTGAAGCTGAAAGTGAAACTGAGGCTAGAGCCAAAGAAGAAGTTGTAGTCGAAGATGTTGCAGAAGAACGTCTATTCAAAGTTGTTGTAAGAAGAGGGGCCAGAGAAAAAATGGACATTCTGATGTATGAAGGCAACATAGACATTGAGGAGCTACTATATTGGTTTAGAGCTATGGATAAATACCTCGACTATGAGGATCGAAGAGGATAAGAAAGTAAAACATGTTGTCACTAGACTGAAAGGGCATGCAACACTATGGTGGGATGAATTGCAGGCTGACAGGTGTTGCAAGGGAAAGCAAAGAATCAAAAGATGGGATACAATGGTTGCAAATATGAAAGCCAAATTCATACCTAGATATTACCAAATTAATTTGTTTCGAAGAATGCAGAATTTGAGACAGAAGGAAATGATAGTGAAGGAATACACTAAAGAGTTTTATCGACTGAACATTAGAGCAGATCATCGCAAGGGTGATGATGAAAAGGTCGCCAGATACATGAATGGTATGAGATATGAAATTTAGGATGAGATGAGCCTGGTGACAATCAGAAATGTGGAAGATTCTTATCATATTTCTCTAAAGGCAAAAGAAAAATTGGGTAGAAAGCAAGGTCAAAGGGGAAGAGGTAGAAGTCAGAGTAGAGGCAAAGAAATTACCCAGGACAGAGTGCAGAAGCCCAAAGATGAAGAAAAGAAACCTCATAATCACCCAGAAAGAGGAGGATGTTCACATGGATGACAATATGTCGATAAGAACACTTTTTCGCAAGCAAGAGGAAGAGGCCGAGGCAGAGGAGGTGGGATAAAGTGTTTTGTTTGTGGAAAGATCGGACACAAATATTTTGAATGTACTGATAGAAAAATGGATAGAGGAAGCAAAGATAACATTTCATAAGTGAAAAGGGAAAATTTTGAGGCAAAAGATGTAGAAGGCGGAAGATCCTTAATGATGAGGAAAATTCTCTTGAAGCCAGAGAAAGAGATGGAGAATCCAGTCCAGAGGAACAGTCTGTTTAGAATTTCTTGCAAGAGAAAGGATAGGGTATGAAAGGTAATTGTGGACAGTGGAAGCACAGATAATGTAGTATCCATAGAAATGGTGGAGAATATGGAATTGGAGACAGTCGCACATTCGAGCCTATATAAAGTATCGTGGTTGAAAAAAGGACATCGGGTAACAGTCACTAAACAATGTTTAGTTGAATTTAAGATTGGGGGTTACAGATATGAGATTTTGTGTGATGTTATTCCCATGGATGTCTGTCATATTTTGTTCAGAAGACCATGGAAATATGATAGAAATATTGTTCATGATGGGAGAAAGAACACATACACCTTAGAGAAGAATGGTAGGACACATATGTTGCTGCCAATTGAAGACAAGAAGGTGAAAGTAGAAGCAAGAAACACTATACTTCTCATGAGTGGGAAGGAACTTCTTGAGGAAGCCAATAAATAAGAAGACATGCAGTTTGTTGTGGTAAGGATACCTAGAGTCATCTTGACCAATACTTCGATAGATGATCTACCAGAGGAAATTTAGGAAATATTGGATAATTTTGTTGATATATGGTGGACGATTTACCTTGTTCGTTGCCACCCATCAGGAGCATAATCCATCACATTAACCTTATACCAGGGGCACATTTACCAAACAAAGCAGCGTACAGATTGACACCCGAAGAGAATGAAGAGGTGAAGAACCAAGTCCAAGATTTGATGGACAAAGGGTTGATTAGAGAAAGCTTGAATCAATGTGTTGTGCCAACAATGTTAATTCCAAAGAAGGATGGTGGATGGATAATGTGTACAAACTCAAGGGCTATAAACAAAATCACCATCAGGTATAGATTTCCTTTACCGAGGATGGATGACTTGATGGATTTCTTGAGTGGAGCAAAGTTTTTTTCAAATATTGATTTGAAAAGCAGATATCATCAAATTAGTATAAGGGAAGGTGATGAATGGAAGACAACATTCAAGAACAATGAAGGGATGTATGAATGGCTTGCCATGTCGTTTGGTTTGATGAATGTGTCAAGTACTTTCATGAGGTTAATGAATGAAGTCCTGAAATATTTCATTGGGAAGTTCGTAATTGTGTATCTTGATGATATATTGGTATTCAACAAGACTAAAGAAGAACATTTGAAACACCTAACTCTAGTAATGAGGAGGTTGCAGCAAGAGAAGTTGTTGATAAATTTAAAGAAGTCATCTTTCATGAAGAAAGAACTCATTTATTTGGGTTTTGTCATCTCTTCGGATGAGTTGAAGATGGATCCTGAGAAGGTAAAAGAAATCGAATAATGGCCATCGCCAAGGAATATCTTTGAAGTCAAAATCTTCCATGGACTAGCCAGTTTTTACAGGAAGTGCATCCGAAATTTTAGTGGAATTTATGTGCCAATGATGGACACAGTCCAGAAAAGACATAAATATTTTCATTGGATAGAGGAAGTAGAGAAAATTTTCAAGTTTCTGAAGGAAAAGATAACTGAACATCCATTTCTGGTTTTGCCAGATTTCAGTAAGACATTTCAAGTGAGATGTGGCGCAAGTGGGTTTGAGGTTGGAGCAGTCTTAAGCCAATACAATAGACCGATTGCATACTTCAGTGAGAAGCTAAATGATGCAAAGATGAAATATTCCACGTATGATAAGTAGTTTTATGTAGTCATACATGTGTTGAAGAAATGGAGGCATTACTTGGTTCCGAAAGAGTTTGTCTTCTATAGCGACAACCATGCTTTACAATTCATAACTCGACAAGAAAAATTGAACCAAAAACATGCGAAATGGGTTGAATTTATGCAAAACATTACTTTTTTTATAAAGCACATTTATGGAACTGCTAACAAGGTTGTTGATGTGTTGAGCAAAAAACATTTGATTCTGCAAGAGTTTCATGTAAAGACCTTAGGTTTTGATATCCTTAAGGATATGTACAGGGATGATTCAGATTTCAAGGATGCTTATGAAGCATGTGAGAATCCTGTTCTAAGAGACAGAAGCCAATGGATTGAATACTTAATCCAAGATGGATTATTATTAAATGGAAATCAGTTGTGTATCTAGAAGAGTTCTATGAGGGAGAATCTTCTGAAAGAAAAACATAGTGGAGGATTGGCTGGACATTTCGGCCATGAAAAAACATTTGCACAACTTAACAATCTATATTATTGGCCAGGGATGAGGACAAATGTCAAGCAATTTGTGAACAGATGTAGAATTTTCCAACATGCAAAGGGGAAGAGACATAATAAAGGATTATTTCAACCATTGCCAATACTAGAGAGGTCGTGGGACGAGGTAAGCATGGATTTTGTGTTAGGACTGTCTATGACACAGAGAGGTTGTGATTCCATATTCGTGGTAGTCGAAAGATTTTCAAAAATGGCACATTTCATTCCATGTCAGAAAAACCAGCGATGCAACACACATTGCAAAATTGTTTTTCAAAGAAGTTGTTCGACTTCATGGTTTACCCAAGAGTATTGTTTCAAACAAAGATACCAAATTTGTTGGTCATTTCTGGAGGACACTATGGAAAAAGATGGGGACTAGTTTATCTTTTAGCTCAGCATATCACCCTCAGACAGATCGAAAGACTGAGGTAGTAAATCAAAGTTTAGGGGATTTGTTGAGGAGTTTAATATATGAACATCACAATCAGTGGGATCAGATTCTTCCACAAGCAAAATTTTCATATAATGATTCACCAAATAGGAGCACAGGACAAAGCCCATTCTAGATAATGTATGGAATGTAGCCAAGAGGAGTGTCTGAGTTGAGAGACTTAGAGAAGACCGAGTTCATAAGTGATGGAGTGGAAGCATTTGCAGCATAGATGCAAGAGCTCCATAGTAAGATCAAAGAGCGGTTGCAAAATTCCAACCAGGAATATAAGCGCAGAGCATATCAACATAGAAGAGAGCTTCAATTTGATGTGGGAGATTTAGTTTTAGCACATCTAAGAAAAGAAAGGTTCCCAAGGGGAACATATAATAAGTTGAAGATGAAAAAGATAGGGTCGTGTAAGATTTTGAGGAAATTTGAGGAAAATTCTTATGAGATAGAATTTCCAGATGGTGTGGGCATATCACCCATATTCAACATAGCATATATGTATCCTTACAGAGAAAATAAAGCAGATGGGGAAGAGATTCAACGGGAATTTTAGTGGGTCAAACAGATGCCTGTAGTTGAAAAGTCACAGATGGAAAAGATCATTGATGAGAGAGTTAGAAAAAAGACCTAGAGAAAGACATATTTTGAGTATTTGGTCAGATGGAAGGGACACCTGATTGAGGATGCCAGTTGGGAAAATGAAGTGGAGATCCAAAAACATGGAAAGATAGTACAAGATATCATGAATTTTTCAGCCAGACAAGTATGATGCAGGAGCATCGTAAGAAAGCACAAGAGTGGAGGACAGTTGGATATGCACCAATGCACATTTTGAAGGCATTTTGAATTTGAAATAATGAAATAGTAATGTAATAGCTGGAGGGACGTAATTTCCCTTAATTGTTTTTGGGATTGTAACACAAATCTTGAGCGTAAATCTCATATGTTGGTTGGAGGCATTTATTGTATTAAGTGTAAAGTAAATGTAGGATTTTATTTCTATTTGATAGCTTAGAGTTGTAGGAGGGAAAACTCTAGAAAGCTCCCTCACATGTATTGTATTGGATCATTACCATTATTCTCATTAGCAAGAGAAGAATTAGAGTTGCAAGAATTGTAGAGACGAAGAGAAGAACATAGATTGTAAAATTGGTATGAGCAGAGAGTTGTTTCTATTGACCCCATCTACAGATGCATTTGGATTAATATAAGGAAGGTTTGATCCAATTTCATGGTGTTTATAAATTTTCTTTACATCTATTGAATGGTATGTTTACAGTCAGGGAGAGCGTTGACAAGTTCTGATTTTTATCTCAAAAAAGATCAGGAGAGATACCATTGTTCTTATACCAACAAAAGTATGAGTATAGAACAGATCCATGCAAGGAGTGTGCATTTCGGTTGAAGTCTTATACTTTTCCAACCGAGTGAGTGGTTGAAGAGTTAGTGTCACAAGGAGTGTTCAGAACTGAGAAGTTTAGACAATCAACTATTATCGAGAAGCTGGAAGAAGTGCATGCGAGAATCCCTTAGAAATATTGAGGTTGAAGAAAAGTATAATCTTAGGAGGGATAGAGACTTCGTGGAGTTCAAAGGAGGGATGAGGCTCACAGAGGCTTCATAGAAAACAAAGTTCACGACAAATATTATCTGTTGGATCTGGATCAGCGGGAGTCGTTGATTTCTTCAGTTCAGATCTTGGCATTTCGTAAGTCGGAATTTGGAGCATTGGGCTTGCGTTACACAGATAGTCTCGATATCGCGAAGCGCGACGTGATCATGGCTATCAATCGAGGAGAATACATAGGACCGTCAAATATAGTTCTGGGGAGAGGTCCCACATCAGGTTTTGGGGTTTCATGGATGTGGAGTGTTGGGGTTGTTGTAATTTTCAAACCTATGAATTAAAGCAATGCATATAAATTCTTAAGAAAAATAGAATTTAATCAATGGCTCATTCACATAGTACACAGAGATTTATAATGAAAGCCCTCAACCGGGAAAACCTTTCTTATATTCATTATATCGAATTTCACCATTCACTATACAATATATATACAATGTTTTTAGGTATTCCATAGATACAAAAACCATAATCCCTTAATCCAAGATTAATTTACAAAACCACTTAAAATAGCAAAAACCGCC
>WSFP011384794.1:0-28993 GCA_009831015.1 Picea engelmannii | reverse complement strand
AATTGTTTTATTTTTTGCAGATTGGAAATCCTGGGAGTGAAGCATTGGAACAAGGATCAATTTTTTGGTTTGTTTTTGTGAATTTGTCGCATGTACAAATTCTTTTTAAGGTTTTTCAAGAAAAACCTCGATCTTAGTCTGAATTATTTCTCATGCTCATAAATCAATGAGAATGTAACTGAGTATACTTTTATCACTTTTTTGGACTCGTAAAGGTTATACAAAAAAGGAACCCCCTGGATTTCCCTTTAATCTCCTTTTAGATTCTCTAAACATGAAAAGATAGATGAGCGACCTTGTTTTTTTCATGCTCGTAAAAGTTTTTGAAAAAAACATCTGATGAGCGGTAGATTACCACTTTTTCGGTCTCATCAGATTAGCTTACGAAAAATGACCTTTTGGAGTTTTCTTTAAGTGTTCTTCAAACTCTCTAAGATTGAAAAACCCTTGACTTTTCTTTCTTTGGACTCATTAAACAAACATCGAAAGACCCATATGGGACCGAACCACTCCTTACGGTTCGTTAAACATACTCTGAGGGACTCATCCGAAGGATGAGATTACAGTTCAAGCATATGTTATCCTCCTCAAGCTTGTGTAAAAATAAAGAGGTACTCGCCAAAAATGGTGGGGGGAATTGGGAAATAAATGTGTCTATGTATTTTTGTTAGTGGCAATAATAGTCACTCTTGAACATGACACCCCTTTCATCATTGTGTCTGGGTTGGGAAATCCATTTGTCTCTCGTTTGACCATCTATGTGTCCATATGTTGGGTCCTCCTTGAGTCAATGTTTCCAAGACCATTTTTGTGTCATTCATATGTTCAAGAGAAGTCCAGCCTTAATAAGCCTTCTATTGAGTCGATCATCTGCAATTATAAATTTTCTACCATGTCGGGCTTCCATGTGTCAGTTTCAAATCACTTCATGCTCTGATCTACTTCAAATTTGTTACTTATTTCATTTCATTGATGGGGGATACATCAAGGCCCTCCTGTGATGAGTTTTTCCTATCGACTTCAACTCATTATACAGGAACAAGACTTAGAAATCATTTATTACCTTAGAGCCTGCATGACTCAATGGAAAGTCTCTTCGCTTACAATAGTGGGTTTACAACATTGACCCATGATTGGGATATTTCATCAAGTGTTTGACTTCAACTCATTTATTCACATTAGTTGGATTTTACTAGGGTACCTTGGGAGTCATTGACATCAATGGTGATTTCCCTCGCACTTGTTAAAAGTTCTCATCGTTGACCGGTAATCAAGTGGTTTCTACCATGTTTGACTTCAACACCTGTAATCACATGATTAGATTCGTACTTAAGGACGATGGAAATGAAGACCCTGAATCTTATCATTCTAGTCCAGGTTGTGAATGGAGTATTCATGATTTGTATTGACACATAGATCCACTTTGTATGTCTTGTGGTTATGTCTGAATTTGAGTCATTTTAGAGCACAGAGCCACGGTGTATTCTTAGTGTCTATGTCGGTTCACAATGACATGGATCCATAGTGTATATTTAGTGGCCATGACTCACTCGACATTTTGTAATCTGAGTATCAGAATGCCTGCCTCAGACAATGGTATATTATTATGTTGATGCTTGACTGCTTCCAGGTTCTCGATCTGTGCACTCCTTGTTTTCGACACACATTATACAAAGTATTTTGGTTGTCATGAGTTCTAGCTTCATACTTTGGAGGGAATTTTGTTACACATTATTTTGGTCACCCCTATGATCCATTGACAACATGTGTTCATGTTCCCAAGAAGAGTCTTTCTCCATGAGGAAGGTCACTGGCTTTCTCTTCTCAAAAACCATATTAAACAAGGTCGTCGCAGGCTGCAAGATGTGTAGGGTGCGACGATGATTGATCGTCATGCTCTTATCTAGAGTTGTACTGCGATGTCTCCACGGGTTTCACTATAGCTAGGGTGCGACAATGTCAAAAGGCTAAGGAAAAGTCGAGCTTCACGAAATTTATAGAAGGGGATCTTCTAGAAGATGAGGTGGCCTCCTAATGGTTTTGATCTTACTCGCCTCTCTGATTTGGTGGGATTAGCCTAATATTCTCAAACCATCTCTCTTTCACCCTATATAAAGAGGGATATCTCATGAAAAGGCTAAGGTTGAATGGGCTAAGAATTGGATGAGAAATTCTACTTCAGCTCATACTTGAGAGCTTCATTTCAATTCATCAAGTCATTGTGGATCTTCTTCATTCAAGGTTGGAGAAATTGTGTGTGTTGGAGAAAAGGGCCATCAAAAGGGGACCTTATGACATCAAGGGTTTGGTTGTAATCTCCACTTTCATTTTAATATGATACAACAATATGTTTCTTTCCCATAAAACTAGTCTTATTTTATTGTATGATTCCTTGATCACATACATAAGTTCTTGTTGAGTATATTATGTTGCTTTCACTGTGGTTGGCTTGTGTTCCCTTGTAGATTCAATATCACAGGAGCACCAGAGTGGATCTAGGATGTCAATGGAAAGAGGAAACGACATTTAAATGGTATGTTTCCCATCTTTTGTTAACTAGTAGACTCAATGGTTAGAGCTTAGGGAAAGCATCATATTTTGTTCTATTTTTTTCTAGATCTAGGTGGATCTAGGGAAATCTGTTTATGTCCGCATTTACCGATTAATCCTACAACAAGTAGCCATAGCCATATTTTCACTTTCAACATTTCTCGCCACCCTGAACTTATTCTCCAATGATTTGGGTTCCCAATGGTGAACCTCATGTTGAATGTTATATTTTAAAGTTCCTATGAATACATCAATCAGGCTCATCTGGAATATTTGTTACATTTATATTCAATCTTTGGAATTTGTAAATGTGCTCTGCAACTGAACCCTTTTGCTTGAGATTTATCAATTGGTTGAATAAGGTGTTCCTCCTTGTATCCTCATAGTTTACTATCATTTCTTCCGTGAAAATTTTCCAAGTGATAAGTGATTTGCGAAAACAAATCCATCGATACCACACAAAATTATTAGGTTCTAAATATAAGGATTCAATTCGTACCTTTTATGTGTGTGGCACATCATGTATATCAAATAAATTCTCCATCTGGAGTATCCATGTGATTGGATCCTTTCCATCAAACTTCCTCATATCGATCTTAGGAAAGTGGTTGGTCTTCAACCCAAATCTGGAGTTTCTCTGGCCTTGATTCATCTTCCTTGTGTGCTCATCATGAATTTCATGGGATACATTGTCACTTTCAGGTGTCCTCTCTATTAGAAACTTTTTCAACCCATCCATGATCTCCCATTTTAATCCATCCATATTAGTATACATCATTGCTTCCATCTTATCTTTAGTTGAATCCATCATCTTTTGCAGTTCATCTTTTTTTATTGTCTTCTTTTGTAAATCATCTATGTCCTTGTGCATTTATTCACCTTCATGAAAATTCCAAGTAGGACTGTATGAGGTCTTATTTGATGTAGAAATTCATTTTTTTGATGGCATGTTGGCAAAGTATCACTACAAGGTAGGAATTCCTAATTGGCTTAGGCATAGGTCCTCACAGACAAGGGAGTTTCAAGTGATATAGCTCTATGATATACATGTGGGGTCCAACAATAGTACTCAACCCAATATATCAAGGAACTAACTAAGGAGGCTTTACCATGCCCTTAGTCGTACTATATGACTACCCAGGTACTAGAGAGTGATCTCCCCGAGTGTTGTTCTTGGTGTACTATAGAAACAAGATAGTCAAACAGTTTACTCGGTTGGTCTCAGGATTCTAGGGGGTCTTTTGATATACGTCAGGTACATGGGAGCTCAAATATGTAGTATTTTTGTCTAATGTGCAACCATTCGAAAGGGTCCTTTCGATATACTCTAGGTACGTGGAAGAACCACATTGTCCCCGGGTTGTAGCACTGACAAGTAATGATAGCTCCTACGTTTAGAGACATTGGAATATGTATGTACCTAAAAATAACTAAGATTATCCCAACTTTATGTGATACTCCTTTTATCCCACTTTATTCCACTTTTTTAATCACCCCAATTGGATCTTCTAGTCAAAAGATATGCAAAATTCCAAAAAAAAAAAAAACGCACCCTTTAAAACCTTGATTTGGAGATTATTCTGCTAACCAAACTTTCTTTTGTTGTAGCTCTACAATTCCAGCCCGTCTGAGTCTAAAATTTCAGACTGAGTTAGCCTTATGTGTCTTATTTCCAACCCCACAAATTAGACCAAGATTGAATTCTCCAAGAGAATTTTATGATAACTTTCCCAAGATGTGCTGATTTTTTCCCTTTCAAGAGAGTAAACTTGAACGGCCTGTCGTGTGTCATTGTCTTCATTTCCTAACTTGAAATTTTCACCAGTAAAACTTTGGTATGTAAACTAACCAATGGAATAGGTCTCACTTAATTTGGAATTTTATAGCTTCATATATAACAGTTTTCCCAAGAACACATGTTTTAGACTAAAATATGGACCATCCAAAAACCTTAATTTACTCAGATAATAAATTTCTGAGTACAGTGAATCAAGGGCTGAAATTTAAAAAAAAGATAATTCACTATTCCTCCTTCATAGTGTAAAATTTTAAGAACCTAAAAGCAAGCCGAAAAATATTGGGAGTGAAAATTCCAAGAAGACTTATTTCAGACTAGTTTCAGGACTAGTCAGAAACCCTAACTTGAACATAATGTATATCCAAAACTATAACGAACCAAGATCTAAAATTTGGATCCAAGCTAGCTATATATGTCTCCTATACACATTATAAATACCATATACTGAAACCTTCCAGGAAAAAAAAAATGTAGCGAAAATTCCAAGAAGACTTATTTTGAAGAAGCCATAGCTCGTATACCAAATGTTAAGAATCAAATATAAAAAATGAATAAAAACATCAGAATAGGTACTCCTCGCCTTGAAAAAGAGACAAATTCAGATAATAAACCTCTTTTAGGGGGAAACCTCCTTATACGACACAAGAATTCACAAATACAAGATGATTTCAAATGAAAATGTCTCTTTGTCATATATAGGAGACTAGGAGATACAATTACAACTAATGCACCCAAGATTACATAAATCAAATAACACTACTAATGTAATATTCCCCAATTAAGGAGTAATGTGCCATGATTTAGGGATTAACATTCTCCATCTACTTTCTCAGCATCAATTTTTCCTCAAACAATCTAAATGTTCCTTTGGCACCTCAGAAGTAGAGTACTTGGTGTTGAGGAATAGATATGAATTTATATTACTCAAGCATTTTCGAATCTTTATTGGCTAAGGAAAGATAGTCGGGAATATTACCCTATGTTTATAGCTTCAAAAAGTGTTTCCCAATCCACAAGTATTAATTATGAGGGCTTAGGCTGATTTTTTTTTTAATAAAAGATTGTTGTAAAATATAACATTTTTATATAATTTTCTGAATATAACAGATTGCAAAAAGTAAATGTGGAGATCAAAAGAAAAAATACCAAGTCACATATTAACACAGATGAGACAGAATAGCAATCGCTTTATTTCACTCCAAGAAATCAAAAGAATCGTTCTCTTTACAAAAATCCCTGTGGGAGCATGGACCAAGGTCAAACTTAGATATCCCCGATGAAAACCATACAAAAGGACTCTGACAAGAAGTATAAATTGAACTTTAAAATATGGATCATCTTGCCACAGACTGCTTCCCACTTGACTCTGCACAATATCCTTTATCATTCATGAAATTTAATTCATAAACAGACAAGTCTACACAGACTATCAAAGATAGATCAACACCTATGAAACAAGCATCTGAATAATATGGTTCAGCTTTGAAACTTGTTGTCTACAATAGGACCTTTTTGTCATAAAAGAGAATTAGGCTTTTAATGAATTGAAGAATGAATAAAAACTAAACTATCTCAATAAAACTCAAGAGAAAACCTTAGTATGTTTTCTCCTTCTATAATCCTCTTGTTATTCCTTCTCATTTGGCTTTTATGCATTCCAAATTAGTTGAAGTAGTTCAACTACCTCATTAGTTAAGTTAACTAAAACTCAACTAACTTTTAGTTTAGGGGAGGATATAATAATAATAATAATAATTAAGGGTCTTTTATTAAATAATAACTAGTAGGTGGGACCCCTTGTGACTCCCTTTATTTCTTAACAAAATAAACATAATTAGATAATCAATCAAACACATGCCTCCTTTTTGCTCCCATAATTATTTCACAATTTGAAATTTAAATATCAGAGATATTTCAAATTATATCCAAAAATGTAAACATCCATAATATCCAAAAATAGTTTGTTGTCCAAAACTTTTAGCAGTGCATTATCCTCAATAAATCAAAAATAAACACATAATCAAAAACCATATTTGCCACTTTGAGAGGAAAGTTTTCCTTTGTTGTTGTTATCCCCTTTTGACTTCCCTGAATTAGCCTTAGGTTGGGTGGAACCTTGAGGCTTGATCTCACTAATGACATGGGAGCAATCATCTCTCAAGTGCATACAGGATGATACTGACTTGGCTGAGTCACTTGAAGGACAAGACAAAGCAACAACAGATTTACCTTTATCATGCACATGGTGGGCTTTGGTTTTGAGTCTTTTGCTTGCATGGTAGGACTGTACAGGGGAGTGTGTAGGGGAAATATAAACATTTGGGTTAACAGGTGGAGGAGGAGGAGCTAAGAACAAATTTGGCCATCCACGATGGCGGGAGACTGTTGGTTGAAGAATCGCTTTCCATCCATCGTTCTTTGGAAATTCAGGTTACAAAGATACATGAGGGGGAACAGGGATACCATGAACATGTTGGGGCTAGAAGGGAGGCCTCTCTAGCCTAGTCTGTACTATCCCTTATCCAATCCAATTGAAAAATCTAGCTTGAAAGAGTTGGTTTAATTCTTGGGGATTGACATCGAAATGTATTAAGAATATGGGCCTTCTAGGCCATCTATTCTAGTTTCCTCTGCCCCTATTGTTTCGACCATGACTTCCTCTGTTGAAGAATCTCATCCTGTATGTAGCAATTATTAGAAACTAGCTCTTAAACAGACCATACATGACATTCTCTTAATATGAAACAAAGTTTGGCGCAGCAATTAACATCAAACCCATGCAATCCAATCCATAAAACTTATTTAATAATTGTCAATTGAGCAGGGGGTGAAATAGGGTTCATGGGATCTCTGTGGGGATTGTATTGAGCAAAAAAGTGATATCATGATAGGGAGTAAGAACACGATTACTGCTATAGAATTCATTAAATAACCGACTGTGCAACAATACCAAAACATATCAACTACTATATATCTCTGTGTCATTTTTTTTACTGGCATACAAAGTTTTAATCTAATTTTAGTGAACAGGGCGTGCAAAATGAATTGGGGATCATGAGGGGATTTATAATGAGCGAAAAATTGAAAAAATGAGAGGGAATTATATGGATATTGTTCATAAAATAAATTAAATCAATCAACTATCATAACTCTGTTTCAAATTTAATCCAAAAATCATCCACTTTCAAGAAAAAAACATTCAGTGTTCCTCAATTTCATACAAATTGCTTTTTGTCTTAATAAAACCATTTAATTTCCCAGAAATCTTCCATTTATAATAGTTTATGCATTTATATAATGATTATGCAAATATTTACAATTCCACAGTACTGCATGTGTTAACGTTGATCTCTTCTTTTAAAATAAATAAAAAAAACATGCACAGTGATCCTTATTATCTATGCCCAACATTTATCCTTGGTAATCAATAATAATACACCCAGGATAAACAATCAATAGTCAATGTCATCTAACAAAAATCAGGCATGATTTGAACACACACAAGTTCCCTTTTAAAATCTAGGCGGAACCAAAGAACATTTGATGATTCTATCATATGAATAAGTCTTTGACAATATAACTGACATAGTCTTGAATCGACAACAACAGTCAACCCCAAAAATATAACCCTGAGCTTTATCTCTGTGTGAATTAATATGTATAGAATTCCTTTCAAAACAATCATAGTCTACACAGTGATTCCCATAAGATGTATGAGGAGAACAGAACGATGTTTCCACACAGGTATTTCTTTTAAATTGTGACAAAAACATGATCGTGCTTGGCGACATAATCATTCATACATTCTTAACTTAAATGCAATCATGATCATGCTAGGATTAAAAACATTAATAAAGATCCAGTGGTAGGTAACCATACTTTTTTTTTATGTTTAAACGAATTCATCACAGAGAGGAAACACAGATATTCGATCAAGAGGAGGGAGCTCAGGCCTTTAAAATGTCCACAATTCATTAAACCCAAAATCTTGACAAACCTCAGGAGGTGTCCAAGGGAAGTAGAAGCAAGTCAGACTCCAAGTCTGGCTCTTTAGAATTTAAATGCAGAGAGTTAATGAAAGTCTACTTGTCTTTTAAAAAACACAGAGAGCTCACAGTATTTTATATCCTCATATCAATTTACCACCAAGTAACAACCACAGGCCACAAATATAATCTTTAAAAAGAAAAAGCAGAGAACCATGCTCTTTACAAACACTACAATCTTTCAACTTATAACTCCAAGATCTTAACAGAACCCTATGAGAATGCTCAAGTGGGAACAAGGAAATTTGAGTTCAATAACCTAGGCACCCATGAATGCCTCTAACACTTTTGCAGAGAGGAAACAAGGGTTACTTTAAACGATGATGGATACTCAAAATCATAGAGAGACCAAGTCTCTTTCCAACACACAGGAGGTCGAACAAATTTTGGCAGCAACTAACAGTGATGCCATACCACATAACAGTTAACTAACAGTGATGCCATACCACATAACAGTTGTCATTATAGCATAGATGAGAGGAGTAGTGTGGAAACTCTTCGTGAAAAGAAGGCAAGAATGTGACTCATATCCATTGAAACATACACAGGAATACATCAAACATTCGGGGCCAACCAAGATTGTACTTGTGGAAATCTTTCAGTGAAATGACAGTAAAGTAAGAGTCATCAACAATAGCTCGGGGCCTAGATAAAATATCCGTACCATTTTCGATTGACGCATTACAACTTGGATAAAGAATCATAACAACGACCGAGAGGGAAAAAGAGGTGACATCAACTAATACACAGAATGGTGGTTAAAACCCCTCAACCATAAAACACAGATTTTGTTGCACCACTGTTACTATTATTTCACAGAGAACCATCATGAAAAACCACGCTGACCAAGTAAATAACCAATGCACAAAATTTATAATCAATAACACCCATTACTTTGCTTACAAATGCTAACATTTCGCAGTAATCACAAAGAACCAGAACACAACATCTACACTCAGTCAAAAACTCAAGAAAACACAGAACCCATGCAATCTTGAGCCACCATTTGATTCATAATACAGATATTTCATCATGGATAGATATCAAAGAGCCATACCTGTGAGAAAATTGCTTCAATGAAAAACCAGTCAAGTTTTCCCCTTCCAATCCTGAAAACGTGGAGCTTCCACAACCAACAGAGAAACAATGCAACTACGCTAGGGTGACGGGATCAAGGGAGGTTTGGAGATATGTGCAGTAAATGCATGTCACTTCCTCACCTGGCCCTATTCAATTCCATGTACGAGTCATCCCACTAACATAACATTCACCATTAACATCAAACCATATTCCATCCCAAAATTCAATGACATATCCTTTGTAGATTCGATACCATGTCAATTGCATAGTGCGTAACCCGAGATATATCATAACTATACGTTAACCTCTTGTCATAACTTCAATGATAATCACATATTAACATTACCATATGTGCCTCCAGATATTTTCTTTAACAAAATCGCATAGTATAACAGCTAGGTCCAACACTTGTATCCATCTATACATTCATTTGAAGTTTATATGTAGTCTTTTACCATGGCCTTAGGACTAATACATAGTTCCTTTCTTTTTGTTTTGAGCTAGCTCCCATTTTATTATCCTTTGCATAAATCATATATGAATTAGTAACCAATGTCATAACATAACATAGCATAGCACTTGTAACAATATAATTATCATAACCATAAAACTGCCTTGTATCACAAGTAACATCAACCATGCATCAACCACCCATTTATCATATCAAATGGAACCAAGACTGCATCATCAAATGTATAGGACGATGTAGGCAACATCATAACAGCAGCAACATATAAGTGTAATATGCCTATCTTTTGCGCCTCTAGTATACAAAGGGGTCCCACCTACTAGTATTATATTATTTTCATAATTAAATAATAGCGCTTAGCAATCCTTTGTGGGCGGAATTCATTGTTGCGATTTTAATCATCAACAATTGGGTCATATTGTCGGTAAGTATGGTGTAAGGGTGGATCCTAAGAAAATTGAAACTATGTGGGATTGGCCTCGCCCCAAAACTATCAATAGCTTGCATGGTTTTCTAGGTTTAATGAGATATTATCACAAGTTTGTTCAAAATTATGGAAACATTGTATCACCTCTCATATCTCTCCTTAAAAATAATACTTTCAACCCAACTCCAGTAGAAAATCAATCCTTCCATGCCTTGAAAGAGGATATGTTCACAACTCTTATCTTGGCCCTTCCCAATTTCAAGAAGACTTTTGTCCTGGAATTTTATACTTCCAGGAAAGGAATTGGAGCAGTCCCTGTTCAAGAATGACACCCTTTGTCCTTCACTAGAAAATAACTTTCGGAGATACATTTGGTTCAATCCATATATGAAAAGAAAATGTTGGATATTCTACATGTCATAGATTTCTGGCCTCCTTATCTATTGGGGAAATGCTTCCAAATTGAAACAAATAATTAGAGCCTTAATCATTTTCTAGAATAGCGAATTTCATCCCTGAAGCAACAAAAATTGGTGACTAAGCTATTTGGATATGATTATGATATCATTTACAAGAAGGTTGGAAAAGAAAATATGGTTTTTGATGCTCTTTCCAATAAGTATGAAGATGAAGGGTCCCTCTTTTCTCTCTCCTTCCTTGTACCATATTGGCTCCAAGTTATTCGCCAGGAATGGTTGCAAGACCCCAAAATTTCTTGCATGATCTTACAATTGCAAGACAAATATCCAATTTCTCCAAGGTACTCTTGGCACAACGATGATATTTTCTACAAATTTTGTCTTTATTTAAGAAAACAGTCGCAACTCAAATCTACGGTGCTTTCGCAGCTTCTTGCTTCCCCCACAGTTGGGCATTCAGGGTTTACCAAAACCTATGAAAGGGTCAAACATTATTTTTTTGGGGATGGTATGAAACAGGACATTCGCACCTATGTGGATGAATGTGATGTTTCTCAACGCAACAAGGGAGAAACAGTCAAGGACCCAGGCACACAACAACTGCTCCTGATTCCTGCGACTATTTGGACGGATATTTCTACGGATTTCATTGTTGCCTTACCTAAATCGGGTAATAAGTTAGTCAGCATGGTGGTAGTTGAACATATTTCCAAATATGTTCATTTATGTGCTCTTAAAAACCCATTCACCACATCCACAGTGGCTCAAATTTTCATGGATAATATCTTCAATCTTCATGGCATGCCTCATTTTATTTCTCTGACAGAGATCCTACTTTCACCAACAATTTTTGGAAAGAAATGTTCAGGCTCTAGGGAACCCAATTTCATCTCATCAATGCCTATCATCCCCAGAATGATGGCCAAACTGAAGTTGTCAGCAAGTGTTTTGATACATATTTTAGGTGTTTTTCATCTGAAAGAAAAAATAAGTGGGATCAGTGGTTACCCCTAGTTGAATGGTGGTACAACACATCTTACCATACAACTACTTTCATGATTTATTTTGAAGCAGTTTATGGAAAAAAATCCATCATCGGTTCTCTCATACATACCAGGTGTATTGAAGGTTTAGGAGGTTGACAAAAAACTTACAGTCT
Source organism: Picea engelmannii (assembly GCA_009831015.1). NCBI lineage: Eukaryota > Viridiplantae > Streptophyta > Pinopsida > Pinales > Pinaceae > Picea > Picea engelmannii. The sequence goes on along the minus strand of WSFP011384794.1, from coordinate 17,045 downwards.
GCGAGGCCATTCTACGTACCCTCAAAGCAAATTTGGCCATGGTTCAAAATCACATGAAGCAACAAGCAGATCAAGTTCGTTCTAAATGAAAATTTGCTAAAGGGGACTAGGTGTTTCTTCATCTGCAACCTTATAAGAATACTTCACTCAAAGTCAACCACTATCAGAAACTTGCTCCCAAATTTATGGTCCTTATACAATTCTCAAGTGAGTGGGGCAAGTGGCCTACCAGTTAGCTTTGCTAGTCATTCTAAGACCCGTCATGTTTTTCATGTCTCATGTTTAAAGAAGGTAATTGGAACTAAGTTCCAAACTCAAACTAGTCTCCCTAATCTAGATGAAGAAGGTTCCATTTGGTTACAGCCACAAGAATTCTTGGACCAGCGCAAGTGTCGTCTCCATTGACGCACCATCAAGGAAGTGTTAGTGCAATGGAAAGATGTCACTCTAGAAGATGCCACCTGGGAGCCAACCAACATTCTGCAATAGTTTCCTCATCTCAAGCCTTGAGGACAAGGTTATTCTTCAAAGGGGAGGGCATGTTAGGGACCTAACCTCCATAACTCCTCACATAGGTAGAATAATATATTTCCATGTAATAAAGGTAGACATTAGTTAATAAGGCCTATTTAATAAATGTGAACAAGTCAATGTAAGAAGACCCAATAGAAGCTTATGCTTCTAGAATGATCTTTGGAAGATAGAATTAGTATAAATAAGAGTAGGAGGCATGAGACGCCCTTGTCTTGAGAATTATTGTAATAGAGCATTGTTATGTTGGAGGTTTCCCCCTCGAAGAGGCAAGTAAACATTGTTTCCTATCAATAAAGGTATTATTTTGGTGTTGTGGTTCCTTCTATTTTGTTGTTTCATTGTTATTCTCTGCAGTATTTATGTTTTATGCTATTATAATAGATCTGGTACCTAACAATAGTGTGGGTATCAGCGTAACAATTGTGTTGTTGTTGTATATGATTGTATAGCAGGTTTGGAAATAGATCGAGCCATTCAGGTTTTGATGTACTTTGTCTCTTTTCTATTTGGTCCATTTTCCCACTAAGGGAGCCCTTGTAATCTTTGAAGTTAATTGAATGATAAGCTTAGTTGATGGGTAGAATATTTTTTTGTATTGTGTCTGATATTTTTTGGTTTCCAATATTGCTTCCACTATCTTCATTTTAGTTGAATGTTCCAGAAGTGTATCTTTGTTTTGTGAGTTGCTAATATGATTTGCAATAAGTAAGAAAATCACTAGATATCAAAGTACCTAGGTGTCGAAGTAAGGTATTTCAACATGGTATCAGAGTGCATGCTCTGAAGGGAAGTCGAATCTCATATCCATAACCAACAGACAAAAATCGAAGTAAATATTACAGGGAAATAGTCGTACTGTAGTCAGGTCGTTCGTTGAGCACTACGCTGGTATTTTTGTATACAAATGTGTAGTCAGTGCAGGTATTTAGTTACAGATCACGTAGTAAAAGCGTTGGTATCTGCATACAGTTCATGTGGAACAACACGAGTATCAACATACAAGTCGCGCAGTTAGCACAAATAGCACGGGTCGAGGCCACACAGGTCATTATAGGCGCAGTTTCATAAACATGTTATTTGCAGGGTATTTTATCAGGTCTAAGGGATGGCATAAGCACCTTTGAGAGTTTAAGATAGATTGTATGGAGCATACAACTTCCTATTTTGGAAAGAAAAAGTGAATTTGGAGTTAAAGGAGTTTGACCTTTTGGACTTAGTGGACAAACTAGTTGTTCCACCAACAGATATCGCAACTTTGGAATCTCATAAGAAGAAGCAGATCAAAGCACAAAGGGTACTCTTGGATTAAGTGAAGGATCATCCAATTCCTCACTTATCCAAGAAGAATATGGCCAAATATATTTTTGATGCCTTGGTAGGTTTATTCTAGAGCACTAACATGAATAGGAAGATGGTCTTAAGGAATAAACTCAGATCGGTACAGATGTCTAGATCTAATAATGTTACTAGTTATCTCATGAGGATCACTCAGGTGCATGATCATCTTGCATCCATAGGGGAGAGAACAGAGGATGAAGATTTTGTGAATGTGGCATTGAATGGTATTCCCAAGTCTTGGGAACCATTTATCAAGAGAGTCTGCACTCGAAAAAATCTCCCAGATTGGAAAAGACTTTGGGATGATTTCATATAGGAAGAGACTCGGGAGGAATCTAAGAGTGGGAAGAAAGGAATTATTGAGGAGAACTTGGCACTTATCAGTAATACAAGGAAGGACAAAGGAAAGAGTTCTAGCCATAAGGGTAATAGTGATGGAGGATCATCGCAGCTAGAGAACAAGAAAGACTTGAGTAAAATCAAGTGCTTCTCATGTCATAAGAATGGACATTATGCATCTCAATTTCCAAAGAAGAACAAGGGTAAGGGAAATACATAGACGACAGCATCAGCAAAGACATAGCTTGATGATTTTGCAGCAAAGTTTGAGAAGGATTACTCACTGGTTTCTTTCCTTTCTACCAACATAGCTACTAGGAGTGCATGGCTCTTGTAAAATGGTGCATCTCTTCATATGACAAAAGCATGAGATATATTTATCAATCTAACAGAGAGAGACTGGGATGTTCATGTGAAACTTGGTGATGATTCCAAGCATGCAGTGAAGGGAGAGGGAACAGTTACGTTCCTTCTTGATTCAGGAGGTTCATTGGATGTCCATGATGTACTTTGCATAACAGGTTTGAAGAATAATTTTCTCTCAGTCTTAGCTATGGAGGATAGAATTTTTGTCATTACTTTTCAGAGAGGTAAATTACTCATACGTCCAAAGAAATCTAGCTCGGAAAGTGCAGTGGTCATTATGGTTAGAGAGGGAACCTTGTACAGGTTGCAGGGAAAGCATGTTGAAGCTTTGGTACATGAAAGTGACAGCCTATGTGGGTTGTGGCATAGGAGGTTGGGACACCTACACTAAAGTGAATTTTTGATTTTGAGGGGGATTGTTATAGGATTTCCAGAGTTCAGTATTAAGCAGCAGGGAGTGTGCATAGGGTGTGCACTTACAATAATTCCAAGGCTACTTTTCCAAGAAACAAGAGTAGGTCCAAGGGTATCTTGGATCTTATCCATTCATATGTGAGTGGGTCGATGTTAGTAGCATCAATACATGGATTGTCATACTGTGTGATGTTTCTTGATGATTTTTCTAGGAAAACCTGGATATTCTTTATGAATACCAAGGATGATGTCTTTAGTCAGTTTCAAGAGTTTAAATCTCGTATGGAGAACTAGACATGGAAGAAGATCAAGGTCTTGAGGTTAGATAATGGGGGAGAGTACACCTCCAATGACTTCAAATATTTCTGCAAGGAGGCAGGGATCAAGAGAAAACTAATAGTCTCATACAACCCTCAACAAAATGGGTTTGCAGAGAGAAAGAATCGGTCAATCATCGGTTCTTCTAGGGATATGATACATGACCAAGAGTTTCCTATGGTTATTTGGGAAGAGGTGTGTAACAAAGCGGTATATGTGCAGAATAGGATTCCTCACAGAATATTGGGGGACAAGTCTCCAGAGGAGGCATTCTTAGGGGTGAAGCCAGTGATTGGTCATTTGAGGATCTTTAGTTTTCCAGTCTACATCCATGTGCCTATGGAGAAGAGGAAAATTTTGGATCCTTCGGTACCTCAAAGGATTATAGGATCTTCATTATAGCACAACATAATATAGTTGTGAGAAGAGATTTTAAGTTGTAGGATAACTTGCATCTAGAAGATGTCAGGAAACATCAGCAGTGATAGAGAATGAGGATCAGCAAGCTCTGAAGGATGAGAAATAGTTAGCAGTTCAGACTTTAGGTGGGGATGAGGAGTTATCATGTTCCAGTCCTTTCAGGAGACCTGGGTGATTATTATAAACATTGAAGGATGTTGGCGAGGCTCCTAGGAGTGCAGTCAGAGAGTGCAAGCCTCCGAAGAAGATTTTGAACTATATGAAACTTATGAGTAGCATCATTGATGTTGAGCCTTCCATTTTTTAGGAAGGAGTAGATCAGAAGGTATGGTGGGATTCCATGGTAGAGGAGTACACCTCTATTATTAGGAATGATGTTTGGGACATAGTTTAGATACCATAGGGGAATTTAGTTGTGAGTTCCAGGTGGTTCTACAAGATCAATCATGCTACAAATGGTAGCATTGAGAAGTTCAAGGCGAGGTTTATGGTGAGAGGGTTCTCCTAGAAAAAGGGAATGGACTACAAGGAGAAATTTTATCTAGTATTCAAATAATATTATATTCGAGTTGTTATTTCTATTGCTTCATTTATGAGGTGGAGGATACATCAGATGGATGTGAAAATACTTTTCCTCAATGGGATCATTGAGGAGGAAGTATACATAGAGAAATTGTAGGTATTTGCGGTACATGGGAGGGAGTATCATGTGAGTAGGCTTAATAAATACTTGTACAAACTCAAGCAGGAACCCAGGGCATCGTGTTCTAGGATTGACAGATACTTGCAGAGAATAGGCTTTACCAAGTGAGGGGTGAATCCTAACTTGTACTTCATACTTGTTGGAGAGGATCCACTCATCATGGTTCTATACATAGATTATTTGTTACTTGCAGGTGTAGAGGAGCTTATTTTAGAGTGAAAAGTAGATTTAGATAGTGATTTTGAGATGAAGGACATTGGCTTGATGCGTTATTTCTTGGAATTAGAGGTATGGTAGGAATCAGGTAAGATCTTCCTTGGTCAAGGGAAGTATGCAGTAGATATCTTGAGGATATTTAGGATGGAGGAATGTAGATCAATGGCTACACCTATGGTTACCAATATGAAGAAGTTGACCACTTCAAATTTAGAATTAGTGGATCCTAGGATATGCGGGTAGTTGATAGGGTCCTTGATGTATTTGTTCAACACCATGCTATATATTTGTTTTGTTGTGAACACCTTAAGTCATTTCATGGTGAATTTGAGGTAGGTGCATTAGATCGTAGCGAAACATGTGCTCAGGTACTTGAGAGGTATAGTGGAGTATGGATTGAGGTATTTTGGAGGAGATGGAGTAGAATTGTAGGGATACTCAAACTCATATTGGACAGGGAGTGCAATAGACAGAAAGAGCACCTTAAGGCATTGCTTCAGCTTGGAATCAGCAGTGATTACTTGGTTCAGCGGGAAGCAGACTTCTATAATACTCAATTTGGTAGAGATAGAGTATATGGAAGCAAGTATGGCTAGTTGTGAATCCATTTGGCTTTGAAATTTGCTTACAGGTTTATTTGATCAGGAGTTGAAGCCTGCGTTGATATATTGTGATACTCAAAGTTGTATCAAACTCTCAGATAATCAAGTATTCCATGACAAGTCCAAGCATATAGATATCATATACCACTTCATTCAGGATAGGATCCAGAAGGGAGAAGTAAAACTTCAGTATATTTCCATAGATGAACAGGTTGCAGTTATTCTAACAAAACCCTTAGAGAAAAGGAAGTTTTTGTTATTCATAGACAGACTTGGAGTGGTGTATAATACCTTCCTTGCTAAGAGGGAGTGTTAACGCATGGTAGCATCAGACATGTATTTTCACATAGGTCTATGTGTCTAGATGTGTGGAAATCATCAAAAGCCTTTTATTATTGACCTTACTTTAATTAAAGGAATTATTAAATTAAAGTGTTTTTATTTAGTAAGTTGACTTTTATTTAAGGAAATGATTTAATTAGCATTGATGAATTAAATAATAGATGTTGATCTCAAGTGAGGTGAGAAGTAATCTTAGTCTTCAATCACTTTGGATATTAGGGTTAATCCATAACTCAATATTATAAAATCAAGGATAGGGTAAGGGATGAGGACACGTGATACACTTACTTTGTCAGATTGATCTAGAGAGATTGATTTGAGACAAAGAGAGTTGGATCATGAAGGATTGTGATTCAAAGAGATCTTGGATAGGTGGAGAAGGACTTCCATATTGATATCTAGGCTACAGGAAGAGAGAGAACAGTTGTGCAATAGAAGGATTAGCCATCGAGGAACAATGTGGGGTTTCTGGAACAATCGTGCAGTTAGTGCGAGTTTCAGCTTTAGAGTCACGTGGATAGCGAAGGACAACGTGGATATCTACATAATATTTGCATTGTTTTCATACATAATTGTACAGCAGGTTTAGCAGCAGAACAAGCCAGTCAAGTTTTGATTTACTTTGTCTATTTTCTATTTGGGCCATTTTCCCAGTAAGGGAGCCCTTGTAAGCTTTGAATTTATTTGAATGATAAGATTAGTTTATGGGAATAATATCTTTGTGTGTTGTGCATGATATTTTTTGGTTTCCAATATTGTTTCGGCTATCTTTATTTGAGTTGAATATTCCAGTAGCGTAAGTTTTTTTTGTGAGTTGCTAATCAAATTTGCAGTAAGGAAATCACTAGATAACAAAGTACCTAAGTGCCAAAGTAAGTTATTTCAACACTATCAAAAATGAAATGCAGTGGAGCACCCTTCACCCACATATACAAGTGAAAAAGGTGCTCACCTTCCTCCGGATCTTCCATTTCATTTGGTTGGACCTTGGTGGTAGCAACTGTGGCGATATGTTTTGCATCAATGATATGCTTCCCCTTATTTGGCTCTCAATCAAAGTCGGATCCTGGATCTAAATTTGATGCTTTCAACTCAACCACCAATGACTACTTCAAAAAACATGCATCAGTGTCGTGCTAGGGGATTTTATGGAACTCACACCACTTCCCAGTGTCTTTCTTCGTCTTCCCATTACCCTTATTTTCTTACAGATTAGACTGGTTCTCCTGAAGTTGTCCATCCTTGATTTTTCCTTTGTTGTATGGGTTGGGGATTCCTTTTCCCTACTTCTTCTCTTATGCATTCACATATCCAAACTCCTGCACATTCCTCTGCTTAAATTTTGTACTTAATTTTGATATCATATCAATAAGCATCTCACAGTGACGAGATGTCCAGAAAATCCATTTATGTTTGGATGTACCTATGCAGACCCCCATGGTATTTTAGAACCAGATTCCACTCGTAGTCTTTGATACCCATCTTCATGTGTAATGTATGGAAAGTATTTGTGAACTCCAACACTATTTGGTCCCTCTCCTGATGTAGTTTTCTCCATCTCGTGTACTGTTCATTGTAGTTTCCAATAGGGTAATATTTTTCCTTAATGGCATCCATAAAAGAGACTCAAGTGGGTTCGGCCCCAAATGAAATAATAAGAATAAGAATCGAGTATGTTTTTGCTGTATATAAATAATGGGGAAAGGAGAAGACGACCCCTATTATTATAACAAGGCTCGTATTATAGGGATAAGGTCTCTTATCTACATGAAAACTTCCCAAACATTATTGAATCTCCCCAATTATCGAGGCTAGTAGGTCATGCAAACTTATTTTAGTATATCCTAGTGGAAATAAGCACATAATTAGGTAAATATTAATGATCCCTCATACACTACCATTAATAAATATATAGAACCTAGCTATAACCTCAATGATTAGCTGAAATATTAGTACTAAATCCAACATATCCTAAGGAGGTCCATACTCCTCTATGGATTTTTTTTCACAGTAAGTCCCCGCCAATTTTTGACATGGGGGACAACCTTCAGGAACCCAAAGGTGATATTTTCCTTATTGGAGAAATTATGGACAGAGAAATAACCTTTTGTCATATTTAACCACTTTTCCAAAGCATTTGCATCTATATGACATTTAAATAAGGGAATATCAAAATTAACTCATACCTTAAAGGGGGTAGCGCCTCCAAAGTGGCCACTTGATGAAGATGTGTATGTTGTTGTCGGCAGTCGTCGAAGGATTTTGGAAAAATTATTCATCATTTTGTCCCTGTGTCATGCAAGGGATTCCTCCAGCAACAAATTAATAGGATCTACTAGTCCATTGCCTCTCTTTTCTTCCACCATGGGAGGCCATTGGAGTCGGCGAGGATGGTCTTTTAGAGGCTCAAATAGTTCGAGTCCCAACTCCTTATACCTTGACCTAATTGGGGACATGCACAGAAAAACATATATAGAGAAGACTTATCTGATACCATTGATCTGAATTTATGAGGGAACGAAATGAAACACAGAAATATGAAAAAAACACAGAGATACAGTAATACTCAATTTATATTAATGAATGAAATATCCAGGAACTGTAAAAATTCAGAGTGAAATGAACTCGTGAGAATGGTGGTATATTATCTCTGAGAAGAGATGTGATGGCTACCTTCATTTTCAAGAAGTGATTACAATGACGCCAAAAGGCCTTTTAACATAAATCATCAATGAGAAAACCCTAACCCCGGAAGATGAAATGCCAAAAGGTTTGTGGGCCCCGATGTGGTTAGTTGATACGTCAACTTCTCGTTGGCGTAACTTTTGCATGTGATCTTTGTTTGCAGTGTTCTGTAGCCTGTTGAAAATATTTAGTCGATAACTACACATTTTGAATGGCCCAATATATGCCTTGTTGTATCTATTGGGCATTGACATGCCAAAAAAATGTCATTTAAGGCCTCAAAATGGCCCCGAAAGTTTAGGACCCGAAAAAACCATAGAAAACTACTAAGATGGAAACTATGTTTTGAGCCAGTGTAATAGGTGGGTGGCCACCGATGTCCACCTGGATCAATGCAGCAATGAACTCAAACTGACTTGGTCTTTTGTTATAACGAACTTGTGGGCGTATAAATATTGGTGTTAGGGACCTAACCCCTCACATAGATAGAAGAAAATATTTTCTATGTAAGGTCGAAATTAGTAAACAAGGCCTATATAATAATGTGAACAATTCTAATGTAAGAAGACTGAATAGAAGCTTATGCTTCTAGAAATATCTTTCTCTAAAATATTCTTTAGAAGATAGAATCAGTATAAGTAGAAGTATATGGTGTAGGAAATATTTGTCTTCATAATTATTGTAATAGAAATATGTTATGTTGGGCATTTCCCCCTCGAAGATGCAAGTGAAATTGTATTTATATCAATAAAGGTATCATTGTTGGTGTTGTTATTCTTTATATCTTTTTGTTCCACTAGTATTTGTTGCAATATTTATGGTTATGTTTATTATAATACATCTAGTACATTACAAGTGGTATCATAGCACTTTCCTCTATAGAAATTGTAGGAAAATAAAAATAGGGTAGAGACATGTAATGTCGGTGGCTTTAAACCACATAGATCTATCGTTCAGTCGGTAAAATTGTGGCTAGGGAATACTACACAGTTAATAAATACGGTTTCACGGGGTTACTCAAAAAAAACGTTTCACCTTGTTGGAAACCTTTGTAAAACCTTTTGGTACCCCTTCAAGTAGTACCACATCAGACAGAATCTGTACACGGCCATCACTCCCACGTACCGTCAGGTATATTGGGATTCCCCTAGGTCTCCTAAAAAAATATCTAGATCAGTTGATCGGCCACTTGACTGCTTTAGTAACACCGAGAACAACACTCAGGAAGATACTCTCTAGTACCAGGGTAATCGGGTAGTATAGCTAAGGGTACGATCGAGCCTCCTTAGTTGGTGCCCTGAAATATTGGGCCAAGTACTATTGTTTGAACTCATACATATATCAGATAGTTATCGCACAAGGAAATCCTTTCTCTATAGTAACCCTAACCCTTGGGAATGGAATAGAATAGAAAAGAAACAAAAGGGATATATTTCCATGCAACCATGCCTCCTACATCATGGTTACGAAATTCCTACACAATTTACCCTATTAACAATTTGGGAATTTCATCACTACAGTATTATTTAGGCCAGAGTATAACTCCATGGGAGTAAAAATTTATAAAAAAAAAAAAGTGGTCTCATCAACACCCTTATTAGGGACCTATCCCATTCGATTCCTCTTTTCACCCTGATCATCATGGTACCTATCATTTTTAAGATATTTTTCTCGTGGACCCACCCTCCTTCTCAACACATTTATTTTCCACCTATCCCATTGGATTCCTCTTGTATCCCTCATTGTAATATTATATATCACTTATCATCCCTTTTTCAATGGACCCACTCCCCCTCCCAAGAACCCTTCCCAAATGGCCACCACTCGCAACTAATACATGCAATTTGAAACCAAACAGAACAAGGAGAACATTCAGAAACTGAATTTTGATATTGCTTCCATCAATTCCAAATTTTACATCTTCCAGGACCAAGTCAGGAACGAATTTGACTCCATCAATAAAAAATTCAATGGCGAATTTGACTCCCTCAAGTCCACTCTCCACAAATTGTTGAACCAATCCAAAGGCCCTCCCTTCTATGGCCACTTGTCACACTTAGATGGTGTTGACTCCTCCCATACTATGGATTTTCATTCCAACTCCTTTCATCATGACCCTCGTCTTCCTATATTTGAGGTCAATAAATTTGATGGGTGGGATCCCACACGCTGGGTCACTCAAATGGAGCATTATTTTTCTTTGCAACGCATTACTGATAAGTTGGAAAAAATTCATTATGGTGTTCTTTATCTAGATCTTGAGAGCTATCAATGGTGGCAATGGTGTAAAAATGCATGTCAAGGGTATGTTCTTGACACATTTTGTTGCAGATCTTTATGAATGATTTGACACAGACACCCACCATTTAGGTCGTTTGACCAAGTTGAAAAAGTATGGCATGGTGGAAGAATTTATAATTATCATTGAGAAATTGGCTTTCAAAATGGAGGACATGTCTGATTCCTTCTTCAATGAATGCTTTATCGGTGGCCTAAATGATGAAATTCATGCCCAGGTTCTCATGGCTCGCCCACAGACTTGGTTGGAAGCTATTAAATTTTCCAAGGAACCACAAGATATTGTCTCTGCCCAAAACCAAAAACCCTCCTTTATTCCTTGCCCTCGACCCATCAATCCCACCCATCCTACTACTCCTCTCAAGATCCATAAATTAACTAGGGAATAAATGGTTGAACACCAATTCAAGGGCCTTTACTATAATTGTGATGATCAATATTTTTCAAGGCACGGGTGAAAAGAATAGAATCTTTTTGTGGCTATTTCTAAGGATGTTTATGATGAGGATGTTGATATTTCCCCTATTGAAGAGATGCCCCAAAAAGATGATCCTACTCTACCCTCTGACGCTCTAGAAGTTGAACCGTTGATTTCCCTGAATTCCCTCACTAGCCTCTTTGCTCCCCAAATCCTCAAGCTAATTGGCTACATTAAACATATGAAATTCATCATCCTAGTTGATAGTGGCAGCACCCATAATTTTATTTATCATTGCAATTCCCAAGAAGTCAATTTCTATGTCTGTGGACTCAACAATTTCCAGGTCATGATTACCAATGGTGTTTCCATGAAATGTGGGGGGTGTTGTAAAAATGTGCACCTACAAATTGGTCAGTACCACCTGAAATCCCATATGTTTTCTAAAGACATGGGCCGTTGTGAGATAGTGCTTGGTGTTGAATAGTTACACACTCTCATCCCCATTACCATGTATTTTAAGGACGTCACCTTGCAATTCCAACAGGAGGGACAACAGTATAATTTCCAATGAATCTCAACAGGCTAACCTGAGATCATCATCTCCCACCGAATGGAAAAGCTACTCAAAAAAGGTCATTCTGGAATTATTTTCCAACTCCATTCTATTCAAGTCATTGAGATACCCTCTATGCATCATGACCTCCAATCTATACTCTCCCGACACCAAGATATTTTTAATAACGCCCGTGGACTTTCCCCTTCCCATGAAATCAATGATCATTCCATTCCTCTAGTCCCAAGCAGTCTTCCTCTCATTCTTCACCCTTACCGTCATCCACTTTCCCAGAAAAATGAAATTGATAAAATTGTTCAAGAATTTCTAGAAGTAGGTGTTATATGTCTGAGTACCAGCTCCTATTCTTCTCTAGTAGTCATGGTGCTCAATAAAGAAGGAACTTGGCACATGTGTCATAATTTTCATTCCCTCAAAAAAATCACAATCATGGACAAATTTCTCATCCCTGTCATTGATGACCTTTTGGATGAATTGAGTGATTCTCAGTACTTTACCAAACTTGACCTCCATTTTGGCTTCCACCAGATATGTATGAAGGATAAATACATTCTCAATACTACATTTAAAACTCATTAGGGTCACTATGAGTTCTTGGTCATGCCCTTTGTCATGTGTAATGCTCCCTCCACTTTTCAAAGTCTCATGAATCATGTTTTCCATCCCTTCATCTGTCATTTTATCTTAGTTTTATTTGATGATATTCTCGTCTATATTAAAACTTGGCAAGCCAATATCTCCCATGTGGATCAAGTTCTCCATATACTATCTTAGCACCAACTTTTTTTCAAACTCTCTAAATGTGTTTTTGGAGACTCTGAAATTGAGTACCTCGGTCATATTGTTTAAAAGGATGGTGTACGGGTGGATCCTAAGAAAATTGAAGCTATGAAGGATTATCCTCACCCTAAAAATCTTAAAATATTGTGTGGTTTCTTGGGTTTAACTGGATATTATTGCAAGTTTGTTCATAATTATGGCAAAATTTCCGCTTCTCTCACTACTATACTTAAAAAGAATGCATTCAATTGGATGCCCAAATATGATCACTCCTTCTAGGCCTTGAAATATGTTATGTGCACAACTCCTATCTTCGCATTACTCAACTTCACCAAGACTTTAGCATTGGAATGTGATGTGTCATGGAAGGAATGGGAGTATTCCTCATGCAAGATGGTCAACCTTTGTATTTCACTAAAAAACAACTTTCGGAGTGAAATTTGGGCCAATCAATCTATGAAAAAGAAATGTTGGCTATTATGCGTATAGTGGATCTCTGGTGTCCTTATCTATTGGGAAAATGCTTCAAAATTAAAATTAATCATCATAGCCTCAAGTATTTTCTAGAACAGAGAATATCCTCCTTAGAGCAGCAAAAATGGGTGACCAAGTTGTTTGGGTATGATTATGAGATCATTTACAAGAAGGGAAAAGAAAATGTGTTTGTTGATGCTCTTTCAAGGAAATATGAAGATGAAGGATCCCTCTTTTCCCTCTCTTTCATTCTAGCCACACGGCTTCAAGATGTTCACCAGGATTGGTTGCAATATCTGAAACTTTATAGCCTAATCCAACAATTGCTATAGAATCATCAAGCTTCTCTAGGGTACTCCTAGCATAATGATAAGCTCCATTATAAAGTTCACTTGTATTTAAGCAAGCAGTCGAACCTTAAATCCATGGTTCTCTCGGAGCTTCACTCTTTTCCCATGGTTGGGCATTCAGGTTTTACCAAAACCTATGAACGGTTCAAACGTTTTTTTTTTTTCTAGGAAGGTATGAAATAGGACATCTACACCTTTGTGGCAAAATGTGATATCTATCAATGAAATAAGAGAGACTGTCAAATCTACAAGCACACTCCAACCGCTCTCAATTCCACCTACTATTTAGACGGACATTTCTATGGAATTCATTGTGGGCCTACCTAAATCAAGCAACAAATCCATAATCTAGATTGTAGTAGATCGTCTTTCCAAGTCTGTTCATTTTTTTTCTCTTCGACAACCATTTACAGCATCCACAATGGCTCAATTTTGTATGGATAATGTCTTCAAACTACATGGCATGCCTCATTATATTGTCTCCAACCGTGATCCAACTTTCACTAGCAATTTTTTGCAAGAACTATTCAGGATAAAAGCAACCCAATTGCATCTCAGGAACGCCTATCACCCCCAAATTGATGGGCACAATGAAGTTGCAACAATTTTTTGGAAACTTATTTGAGGTGTTTTGCATCTTACCGAAAAAATCAGTGGGCTCAGTGGTTGCCCCTAGATGAATGGTTGTACAACACCTCTTACCATACTACCACTTGAATGACACCCTTTGAAGCGGTCTACGGTAAAAATCCACTGTCAGTTTTCTCATACATGCATGTGCCTCCAAGGTTCAGGTGGTGGAAAACACTCTTACAGTCTGTGTGGCCATTCTTCATACCCTCAAAGAAAATTTGGTCATGGCTCAAAATTGCATGAAGCAACAAGCAAATGAAGGTCATTCAGAACGTCAATTTGTTGAAGGAGACCATGTGTTTATTTTTCTTCAACCTTATAAGAAAACTTCACTCAAATATGAACATTTTTGGAAACTCACCCCCAAGTTCTATGGTCCTTATTTAATTCTCAAGTGAGTGGGACCCATGGAATACCAGTCAACTCTTCCCATTCATTCTAAGCTCCATCATGTTTTCTATGTCTCATGCTTAAAAAAAGTGATTGGAACTAAGTGTCAGACTCAAACCAATCTCCCTAAGTTGGATGAAGAAGGATCCATTTGGTTGCAGCCACAATCAATCTTGTGCTAGCATGAGCATCATCTTTGTCAGTGCACCATCAAAAAAGTTTTAGGTCAATGGAAGGATACACTACCATAAGATGTCACTTGAGAGTCAGCTACCATTCTGCAACAATTTATCCATCTCAAGCCTGGAGGAAAAGGTTGTTTTTCAAGGGGGGGCATGTTAGGGACCTAACCTCCCTAACCCATCATGTAGAAAAAATAAATTGTTTTCTGTGTAATAAAGGTTGACATTAGTAAATAAGGCCTATAGAATAATGTGAACAAGTCTAATATAAGAATACTTAAAAGAAGTTTTTACTTCTAGAAAGATCTTCCTCTAGAATGTTCTTTAGAAGATAGAATTATTATAAATATAAGTAGAAGGTATGGGAAAGCTTTGTCTTGAGAATTATTGTAATAGATATTTGCTATGCTCGAAGAGGCAAGTGAACTTAGTTTTCTATCAATAAAGGTATCATTATTGGTCTTTTTATTCTCTATATTTTGTTGTTCCACAAGTATTTATTGCAATATTTATATTTATGCTTATTATAATACATATGGTACCTTACACTTGGTCTATGTGGTATGAATTTGAGAGCAATTTGCATCTTTGTAGCAACGATATATATATTTTTTATTGGTGTAGATGAAAGCATAGTTCAGTAATAGATATTAATTGATTAAAAGCTTTATTCGACTATGTTTGAGATTTGTATGCCTCTAGTTCACTCTACCCTTTTTCCTTTCAACCCCTATTCAAGAAACATTGTTATGGTTCATTTCATGAATTATTTTGTTTCCAATGCCCAGAAAGTTCATGAATACATTTATCATATATATAATTGTGCCAAAATTTACAAGTTGGGTGTTGGTATTAGACTCAAAGTTTATGTTGTACGTTTCACCATCATATATATATTCAATGGGAAAAGTTCCATGTATCCTTTTTTGTCTACAGTATATCCTCCACATTTTTCCATAAAAAATAATGGGTTATTATGTTGAACCATCCACATGAAAAAGAATAAAGAATTGTCATTTGTTTCTCTAGTATTTGACCATGTATCGATCACATATTTTCACTGAAAGTACCCATGTAAAAGAGACTTTATTTGCACCCATATTTCCATACAAAATTTATTTCCTTGAATAAACTTCTCTGCCTCCATTTATTGATTCATATTATGGTATATTCTTCTCAATAATAATAATATGCATTCTCTTTTACATAAGGCCCTTGAGATTAAACCTTTTCTTTTAAAATCCAAATATATTGATAAATATTCCCTTGTATGATTGTATTTCAAAAGAATATTTATGTAAGGAGGCTCACACTACAAATATGGGCATTATTCCAAACAATACTGTAAAGATCCTAGTCTTAAATAAAAAAAATTAGATGAGTCATACAAACCTTGCTAATAATGTTGCTATATTCAAATAGAGTAAGGGTTTGACCTTTAATACTCAGCAATAGAGATTTTGCATGGATTATCCATATGTCATTCAACAATCATTCATTAATATAAACCTATCATTCTTAGAATAGAGTCATAGTAAATCATATTCAATAAATATTTTGTGAAAGTTCTACTTTACATTTGCATTCAATTGAAAGTTATCCTAAATATGTTGGATGTTTTATGATTCTAGATGAGACTTTTTAGTCATGGATCAAGGGGATCCAAGAGGGGACAAGGGAGAAAGACAAGGTATTTTGGGCAAGAAGGAAGAAACAAAAGGATTATATTATTTGTCCACTTTGATGCTAACTCTGATGAGTTCAATCATTTGACATGTGCAGGGCTCCTTTTCTTGAGTGGACAGAAAGCCTTGCCTTGACCTTTGAGACATTTGAATGTACCTATACAACCTCATCCCAGTGTTGTTGACATTCCTCTGCATCCACAATCTGACCCAGTCAATGATGGATGGGAAACAAACCTATTTCAGGGAATGCAAAATGGCCCAGCATGAATGAAAATCACCCTCAACTTGAAATTGTTGTTGCTTATGTTTCTCCTTCTACTAATTCTTTTGCTCAAAATAATCCTTACATTGAAGTCAAATCTTCCTTTTGGAAGCTACCTGCAAATGAAAATGGAAATAAACCTATGAAAGAATCTTCAATTTCATAAGCCTCGAAACTTGCTTATGTCCACTCCAAGCCCAGTGCAAAGGAGATACAAGGAGAAGATAGGAGGGAAATTTCTCACTTAGACATGTTTCCTGAGATATCTCGATATTGATATTTATGTTGATGACATTTACAATGATGTGGATAAGACTTTGACTTGGTTTTACATTTTCAAATTTTGGTTATTAAATACATTCTATTTTATGTCAAGAATTTTGGAGAGGAAGGGTGTTAATATGCATATATATGTTGTCTTCATTTTAGATTATGATCGCATATGGTGCATGATTCTTTGTTTTTAAGATGTATTTGGAATGATTGGATGATATAAGATGTCTTCCCTTATGAGAGTCTAGTCGGATCCCTGCCTACATTTTATATATATTTTACATATATCCCTCCCTCTTATTTAACTACTCCAGTGACTCCTAACTATTCTTTTACTCTCGTAAAGGAAATATTAATTTATTTAGACAATTAAATGAATGACTATTTAAGGAATATACAAAAAGAAAGGAGGAGATCAATGAAGGAGATTATGTTGAAAATTG
>WSFP011384788.1:0-28994 GCA_009831015.1 Picea engelmannii | reverse complement strand
CAATTTTCAACATAATCTCCTTCATTGATCTCCTCCTTTCTTTTTGTATATTCCTTAAATAGTCATTCATTTAATTGTCTAAATAAATTAATATTTCCTTTACGAGAGTAAAAGAATAGTTAGGAGTCACTGGAGTAGTTAAATAAGAGGGAGGGATATATGTAAAATATATATAAAATGTAGGCAGGGATCCGACTAGACTCTCATAAGGGAAGACATCTTATATCATCCAATCATTCCAAATACATCTTAAAAACAAAGAATCATGCACCATATGCGATCATAATCTAAAATGAAGACAACATATATATGCATATTAACACCCTTCCTCTCCAAAATTCTTGACATAAAATAGAATGTATTTAATAACCAAAATTTGAAAATGTAAAACCAAGTCAAAGTCTTATCCACATCATTGTAAATGTCATCAACATAAATATCAATATCGAGATATCTCAGGAAACATGTCTAAGTGAGAAATTTCCCTCCTATCTTCTCCTTGTATCTCCTTTGCACTGGGCTTGGAGTGGACATAAGCAAGTTTCGAGGCTTATGAAATTGAAGATTCTTTCATAGGTTTATTTCCATTTTCATTTGCAGGTAGCTTCCAAAAGGAAGATTTGACTTCAATGTAAGGATTATTTTGAGCAAAAGAATTAGTAGAAGGAGAAACATAAGCAACAACAATTTCAAGTTGAGGGTGATTTTCATTCATGCTGGGCCATTTTGCATTCCCTGAAATAGGTTTGTTTCCCATCCATCATTGACTGGGTCAGATTGTGGATGCAGAGGAATGTCAACAACACTGGGATGAGGTTGTATAGGTACATTCAAATGTCTCAAAGGTCAAGGCAAGGCTTTCTGTCCACTCAAGAAAAGGAGCCCTGCACATGTCAAATGATTGAACTCATCAGAGTTAGCATCAAAGTGGACAAATAATATAATCCTTTTGTTTCTTCCTTCTTGCCCAAAATACCTTGTCTTTCTCCCTTGTCCCCTCTTGGATCCCCTTGATCCATGACTAAAAAGTCTCATCTAGAATCATAAAACATCCAACATATTTAGGATAACTTTCAATTGAATGCAAATGTAAAGTAGAACTTTCACAAAATATTTATTGAATATGATTTACTATGACTCTATTCTAAGAATGATAGGTTTATATTAATGAATGATTGTTGAATGACATATGGATAATCCATGCAAAATCTCTATTGCTGAGTATTAAAGGTCAAACCCTTACTCTATTTGAATATAGCAACATTATTAGCAAGGTTTGTATGACTCATCTAATTTTTTTTATTTAAGACTAGGATCTTTACAGTATTGTTTGGAATAATGCCCATATTTGTAGTGTGAGCCTCCTTACATAAATATTCTTTTGAAATACAATCATACAAGGGAATATTTATCAATATATTTGGATTTTAAAAGAAAAGGTTTAATCTCAAGGGCCTTATGTAAAAGAGAATGCATATTATTATTATTGAGAAGAATATACCATAATATGAATCAATAAATGGAGGCAGAGAAGTTTATTCAAGGAAATAAATTTTGTATGGAAATATGGGTGCAAATAAAGTCTCTTTTACATGGGTACTTTCAGTGAAAATATGTGATCGATACATGGTCAAATACTAGAGAAACAAATGACAATTCTTTATTCTTTTTCATGTGGATGGTTCAACATAATAACCCATTATTTTTTATGGAAAAATGTGGAGGATATACTGTAGACAAAAAAGGATACATGGAACTTTTCCCATTGAATATATATATGATGGTGAAACGTACAACATAAACTTTGAGTCTAATACCAACACCCAACTTGTAAATTTTGGCACAATTATATATATGATAAATGTATTCATGAACTTTCTGGGCATTGGAAACAAAATAATTCATGAAATGAACCATAACAATGTTTCTTGAATAGGGGTTGAAAGGAAAAAGGGTAGAGTGAACTAGAGGCATACAAATCTCAAACATAGTCGAATAAAGCTTTTAATCAATTAATATCTATTACTGAACTATGCTTTCATCTACACCAATAAAAAATATATATATCGTTGCTACAAAGATGCAAATTGCTCTCAAATTCATACCACATAGACCAAGTGTAAGGTACCATATGTATTATAATAAGCATAAATATAAATATTGCAATAAATACTTGTGGAACAACAAAATATAGAGAATAAAAAGACCAATAATGATACCTTTATTGATAGAAAACTAAGTTCACTTGCCTCTTCGAGCATAGCAAATATCTATTACAATAATTCTCAAGACAAAGCTTTCCCATACCTTCTACTTATATTTATAATAATTCTATCTTCTAAAGAACATTCTAGAGGAAGATCTTTCTAGAAGTAAAAACTTCTTTTAAGTATTCTTATATTAGACTTGTTCACATTATTCTATAGGCCTTATTTACTAATGTCAACCTTTATTACACAGAAAACAATTTATTTTTTCTACATGATGGGTTAGGGAGGTTAGGTCCCTAACATGCCCCCCCTTGAAAAACAACCTTTTCCTCCAGGCTTGAGATGGATAAATTGTTGCAGAATGGTAGCTGACTCTCAAGTGACATCTTATGGTAGTGTATCCTTCCATTGACCTAAAACTTTTTTGATGGTGCACTGACAAAGATGATGCTCATGCTAGCACAAGATTGATTGTGGCTGCAACCAAATGGATCCTTCTTCATCCAACTTAGGGAGATTGGTTTGAGTCTGACACTTAGTTCCAATCACTTTTTTTAAGCATGAGACATAGAAAACATGATGGAGCTTAGAATGAATGGGAAGAGTTGACTGGTATTCCATGGGTCCCACTCACTTGAGAATTAAATAAGGACCATAGAACTTGGGGGTGAGTTTCCAAAAATGTTCATATTTGAGTGAAGTTTTCTTATAAGGTTGAAGAAAAATAAACACATGGTCTCCTTCAACAAATTGACGTTCTGAATGACCTTCATTTGCTTGTTGCTTCATGCAATTTTGAGCCATGACCAAATTTTCTTTGAGGGTATGAAGAATGGCCACACAGACTGTAAGAGTGTTTTCCACCACCTGAACCTTGGAGGCACATGCATGTATGAGAAAACTGACAGTGGATTTTTACCGTAGACCGCTTCAAAGGGTGTCATTCAAGTGGTAGTATGGTAAGAGGTGTTGTACAACCATTCATCTAGGGGCAACCACTGAGCCCACTGATTTTTTCGGTAAGATGCAAAACACCTCAAATAAGTTTCCAAAAAATTGTTGCAACTTCATTGTGCCCATCAATTTGGGGGTGATAGGCGTTCCTGAGATGCAATTGGGTTGCTTTTATCCTGAATAGTTCTTGCAAAAAATTGCTAGTGAAAGTTGGATCACGGTTGGAGACAATATAATGAGGCATGCCATGTAGTTTGAAGACATTATCCATACAAAATTGAGCCATTGTGGATGCTGTAAATGGTTGTCGAAGAGAAAAAAAATGAACAGACTTGGAAAGACGATCTACTACAATCTAGATTATGGATTTGTTGCTTGATTTAGGTAGGCCCACAATGAATTCCATAGAAATGTCCGTCTAAATAGTAGGTGGAATTGAGAGCGGTTGGAGTGTGCTTGTAGATTTGACAGTCTCTCTTATTTCATTGATAGATATCACATTTTGCCACAAAGGTGTAGATGTCCTATTTCATACCTTCCTAGAAAAAAAAAAAACGTTTGAACCGTTCATAGGTTTTGGTAAAACCTGAATGCCCAACCATGGGAAAAGAGTGAAGCTCCGAGAGAACCATGGATTTAAGGTTCGACTGCTTGCTTAAATACAAGTGAACTTTATAATGGAGCTTATCATTATGCTAGGAGTACCCTAGAGAAGCTTGATGATTCTATAGCAATTGTTGGATTAGGCTATAAAGTTTCAGATATTGCAACCAATCCTGGTGAACATCTTGAAGCCGTGTGGCTAGAATGAAAGAGAGGGAAAAGAGGGATCCTTCATCTTCATATTTCCTTGAAAGAGCATCAACAAACACATTTTCTTTTCCCTTCTTGTAAATGATCTCATAATCATACCCAAACAACTTGGTCACCCATTTTTGCTGCTCTAAGGAGGATATTCTCTGTTCTAGAAAATACTTGAGGCTATGATGATTAATTTTAATTTTGAAGCATTTTCCCAATAGATAAGGACACCAGAGATCCACTATACGCATAATAGCCAACATTTCTTTTTCATAGATTGATTGGCCCAAATTTCACTCCGAAAGTTGTTTTTTAGTGAAATACAAAGGTTGACCATCTTGCATGAGGAATACTCCCATTCCTTCCATGACACATCACATTCCAATGCTAAAGTCTTGGTGAAGTTGAGTAATGCGAAGATAGGAGTTGTGCACATAACATATTTCAAGGCCTAGAAGGAGTGATCATATTTGGGCATCCAATTGAATGCATTCTTTTTAAGTATAGTAGTGAGAGAAGCGGAAATTTTGCCATAATTATGAACAAACTTGCAATAATATCCAGTTAAACCCAAGAAACCACACAATATTTTAAGATTTTTAGGGTGAGGATAATCCTTCATAGCTTCAATTTTCTTAGGATCCACCCGTACACCATCCTTTTAAACAATATGACCGAGGTACTCAATTTCAGAGTCTCCAAAAACACATTTAGAGAGTTTGAAAAAAAGTTGGTGCTAAGATAGTATATGGAGAACTTGATCCACATGGGAGATATTGGCTTGCCAAGTTTTAATATAGACGAGAATATCATCAAATAAAACTAAGATAAAATGACAGATGAAGGGATGGAAAACATGATTCATGAGACTTTGAAAAGTGGAGGGAGCATTACACATGACAAAGGGCATGACCAAGAACTCATAGTGACCCTAATGAGTTTTAAATGTAGTATTGAGAATGTATTTATCCTTCATACATATCTGGTGGAAGCCAAAATGGAGGTCAAGTTTGGTAAAGTACTGAGAATCACTCAATTCATCCAAAAGGTCATCAATGACAGGGATGAGAAATTTGTCCATGATTGTGATTTTTTTGAGGGAATGAAAATTATGACACATGTGCCAAGTTCCTTCTTTATTGAGCACCATGACTACTAGAGAAGAATAGGAGCTGGTACTCAGACATATAACACCTACTTCTAGAAATTCTTGAACAATTTTATCAATTTCATTTTTCTGGGAAAGTGGATGACGGTAAGGGTGAAGAATGAGAGGAAGACTGCTTGGGACTAGAGGAATGGAATGATCATTGATTTCATGGGAAGGGGAAAGTCCACGGGCGTTATTAAAAATATCTTGGTGTCGGGAGAGTATAGATTGGAGGTCATGATGCATAGAGGGTATCTCAATGACTTGAATAGAATGGAGTTGGAAAATAATTCCAGAATGACCTTTTTTGAGTAGCTTTTCCATTCGGTGGGAGATGATGATCTCAGGTTAGCCTGTTGAGATTCATTGGAAATTATACTGTTGTCCCTCCTGTTGGAATTGCAAGGTGACGTCCTTAAAATACATGGTAATGGGGATGAGAGTGTGTAACTATTCAACACCAAGCACTATCTCACAACGGCCCATGTCTTTAGAAAACATATGGGATTTCAGGTGGTACTGACCAATTTGTAGGTGCACATTTTTACAACACCCCCCACATTTCATGGAAACACCATTGGTAATCATGACCTGGAAATTGTTGAGTCCACAGACATAGAAATTGACTTCTTGGGAATTGCAATGATAAATAAAATTATGGGTGCTGCCACTATCAACTAGGATGATGAATTTCATATGTTTAATGTAGCCAATTAGCTTGAGGATTTGGGGAGCAAAGAGGCTAGTGAGGGAATTCAGGGAAATCAACGGTTCAACTTCTAGAGCGTCAGAGGGTAGAGTAGGATCATCTTTTTGGGGCATCTCTTCAATAGGGGAAATATCAACATCCTCATCATAAACATCCTTAGAAATAGCCACAAAAAGATTCTATTCTTTTCACCCGTGCCTTGAAAAATATTGATCATCACAATTATAGTAAAGGCCCTTGAATTGGTGTTCAACCATTTATTCCCTAGTTAATTTATGGATCTTGAGAGGAGTAGTAGGATGGGTGGGATTGATGGGTCGAGGGCAAGGAATAAAGGAGGGTTTTTGGTTTTGGGCAGAGACAATATCTTGTGGTTCCTTGGAAAATTTAATAGCTTCCAACCAAGTCTGTGGGCGAGCCATGAGAACCTGGGCATGAATTTCATCATTTAGGCCACCGATAAAGCATTCATTGAAGAAGGAATCAGACATGTCCTCCATTTTGAAAGCCAATTTCTCAATGATAATTATAAATTCTTCCACCATGCCATACTTTTTCAACTTGGTCAAACGACCTAAATGGTGGGTGTCTGTGTCAAATCATTCATAAAGATCTGCAACAAAATGTGTCAAGAACATACCCTTGACATGCATTTTTACACCATTGCCACCATTGATAGCTCTCAAGATCTAGATAAAGAACACCATAATGAATTTTTTCCAACTTATCAGTAATGCGTTGCAAAGAAAAATAATGCTCCATTTGAGTGACCCAGCGTGTGGGATCCCACCCATCAAATTTATTGACCTCAAATATAGGAAGACGAGGGTCATGATGAAAGGAGTTGGAATGAAAATCCATAGTATGGGAGGAGTCAACACCATCTAAGTGTGACAAGTGGCCATAGAAGGGAGGGCCTTTGGATTGGTTCAACAATTTGTGGAGAGTGGACTTGAGGGAGTCAAATTCGCCATTGAATTTTTTATTGATGGAGTCAAATTCGTTCCTGACTTGGTCCTGGAAGATGTAAAATTTGGAATTGATGGAAGCAATATCAAAATTCAGTTTCTGAATGTTCTCCTTGTTCTGTTTGGTTTCAAATTGCATGTATTAGTTGCGAGTGGTGGCCATTTGGGAAGGGTTCTTGGGAGGGGGAGTGGGTCCATTGAAAAAGGGATGATAAGTGATATATAATATTACAATGAGGGATACAAGAGGAATCCAATGGGATAGGTGGAAAATAAATGTGTTGAGAAGGAGGGTGGGTCCACGAGAAAAATATCTTAAAAATGATAGGTACCATGATGATCAGGGTGAAAAGAGGAATCGAATGGGATAGGTCCCTAATAAGGGTGTTGATGAGACCACTTTTTTTTTTTTATAAATTTTTACTCCCATGGAGTTATACTCTGGCCTAAATAATACTGTAGTGATGAAATTCCCAAATTGTTAATAGGGTAAATTGTGTAGGAATTTCGTAACCATGATGTAGGAGGCATGGTTGCATGGAAATATATCCCTTTTGTTTCTTTTCTATTCTATTCCATTCCCAAGGGTTAGGGTTACTATAGAGAAAGGATTTCCTTGTGCGATAACTATCTGATATATGTATGAGTTCAAACAATAGTACTTGGCCCAATATTTCAGGGCACCAACTAAGGAGGCTCGATCGTACCCTTAGCTATACTACCCGATTACCCTGGTACTAGAGAGTATCTTCCTGAGTGTTGTTCTCGGTGTTACTAAAGCAGTCAAGTGGCCGATCAACTGATCTAGATATTTTTTTAGGAGACCTAGGGGAATCCCAATATACCTGACGGTACGTGGGAGTGATGGCCGTGTACAGATTCTGTCTGATGTGGTACTACTTGAAGGGGTACCAAAAGGTTTTACAAAGGTTTCCAACAAGGTGAAACGTTTTTTTTGAGTAACCCCGTGAAACCGTATTTATTAACTGTGTAGTATTCCCTAGCCACAATTTTACCGACTGAACGATAGATCTATGTGGTTTAAAGCCACCGACATTACATGTCTCTACCCTATTTTTATTTTCCTACAATTTCTATAGAGGAAAGTGCTATGATACCACTTGTAATGTACTAGATGTATTATAATAAACATAACCATAAATATTGCAACAAATACTAGTGGAACAAAAAGATATAAAGAATAACAACACCAACAATGATACCTTTATTGATATAAATACAATTTCACTTGCATCTTCGAGGGGGAAATGCCCAACATAACATATTTCTATTACAATAATTATGAAGACAAATATTTCCTACACCATATACTTCTACTTATACTGATTCTATCTTCTAAAGAATATTTTAGAGAAAGATATTTCTAGAAGCATAAGCTTCTATTCAGTCTTCTTACATTAGAATTGTTCACATTATTATATAGGCCTTGTTTACTAATTTCGACCTTACATAGAAAATATTTTCTTCTATCTATGTGAGGGGTTAGGTCCCTAACACCAATATTTATACGCCCACAAGTTCGTTATAACAAAAGACCAAGTCAGTTTGAGTTCATTGCTGCATTGATCCAGGTGGACATCGGTGGCCACCCACCTATTACACTGGCTCAAAACATAGTTTCCATCTTAGTAGTTTTCTATGGTTTTTTCGGGTCCTAAACTTTCGGGGCCATTTTGAGGCCTTAAATGACATTTTTTTGGCATGTCAATGCCCAATAGATACAACAAGGCATATATTGGGCCATTCAAAATGTGTAGTTATCGACTAAATATTTTCAACAGGCTACAGAACACTGCAAACAAAGATCACATGCAAAAGTTACGCCAACGAGAAGTTGACGTATCAACTAACCACATCGGGGCCCACAAACCTTTTGGCATTTCATCTTCCGGGGTTAGGGTTTTCTCATTGATGATTTATGTTAAAAGGCCTTTTGGCGTCATTGTAATCACTTCTTGAAAATGAAGGTAGCCATCACATCTCTTCTCAGAGATAATATACCACCATTCTCACGAGTTCATTTCACTCTGAATTTTTACAGTTCCTGGATATTTCATTCATTAATATAAATTGAGTATTACTGTATCTCTGTGTTTTTTTCATATTTCTGTGTTTCATTTCGTTCCCTCATAAATTCAGATCAATGGTATCAGATAAGTCTTCTCTATATATGTTTTTCTGTGCATGTCCCCAATTAGGTCAAGGTATAAGGAGTTGGGACTCGAACTATTTGAGCCTCTAAAAGACCATCCTCGCCGACTCCAATGGCCTCCCATGGTGGAAGAAAAGAGAGGCAATGGACTAGTAGATCCTATTAATTTGTTGCTGGAGGAATCCCTTGCATGACACAGGGACAAAATGATGAATAATTTTTCCAAAATCCTTCGACGACTGCCGACAACAACATACACATCTTCATCAAGTGGCCACTTTGGAGGCGCTACCCCCTTTAAGGTATGAGTTAATTTTGATATTCCCTTATTTAAATGTCATATAGATGCAAATGCTTTGGAAAAGTGGTTAAATATGACAAAAGGTTATTTCTCTGTCCATAATTTCTCCAATAAGGAAAATATCACCTTTGGGTTCCTGAAGGTTGTCCCCCATGTCAAAAATTGGCGGGGACTTACTGTGAAAAAAAATCCATAGAGGAGTATGGACCTCCTTAGGATATGTTGGATTTAGTACTAATATTTCAGCTAATCATTGAGGTTATAGCTAGGTTCTATATATTTATTAATGGTAGTGTATGAGGGATCATTAATATTTACCTAATTATGTGCTTATTTCCACTAGGATATACTAAAATAAGTTTGCATGACCTACTAGCCTCGATAATTGGGGAGATTCAATAATGTTTGGGAAGTTTTCATGTAGATAAGAGACCTTATCCCTATAATACGAGCCTTGTTATAATAATAGGGGTCGTCTTCTCCTTTCCCCATTATTTATATACAGCAAAAACATACTCGATTCTTATTCTTATTATTTCATTTGGGGCCGAACCCACTTGAGTCTCTTTTATGGATGCCATTAAGGAAAAATATTACCCTATTGGAAACTACAATGAACAGTACACGAGATGGAGAAAACTACATCAGGAGAGGGACCAAATAGTGTTGGAGTTCACAAATACTTTCCATACATTACACATGAAGATGGGTATCAAAGACTACGAGTGGAATCTGGTTCTAAAATACCATGGGGGTCTGCATAGGTACATCCAAACATAAATGGATTTTCTGGACATCTCGTCACTGTGAGATGCTTATTGATATGATATCAAAATTAAGTACAAAATTTAAGCAGAGGAATGTGCAGGAGTTTGGATATGTGAATGCATAAGAGAAGAAGTAGGGAAAAGGAATCCCCAACCCATACAACAAAGGAAAAATCAAGGATGGACAACTTCAGGAGAACCAGTCTAATCTGTAAGAAAATAAGGGTAATGGGAAGACGAAGAAAGACACTGGGAAGTGGTGTGAGTTCCATAAAATCCCCTAGCACGACACTGATGCATGTTTTTTGAAGTAGTCATTGGTGGTTGAGTTGAAAGCATCAAATTTAGATCCAGGATCCGACTTTGATTGAGAGCCAAATAAGGGGAAGCATATCATTGATGCAAAACATATCGCCACAGTTGCTACCACCAAGGTCCAACCAAATGAAATGGAAGATCCGGAGGAAGGTGAGCACCTTTTTCACTTGTATATGTGGGTGAAGGGTGCTCCACTGCATTTCATTTTTGATAGTGTTGAAATAACTTACTTTGGCACTTAGGTACTTTGTTATCTAGTGATTTCCTTACTGCAAATTTGATTAGCAACTCACAAAAAAAACTTACGCTACTGGAATATTCAACTCAAATAAAGATAGCCGAAACAATATTGGAAACCAAAAAATATCATGCACAACACACAAAGATATTATTCCCATAAACTAATCTTATCATTCAAATAAATTCAAAGCTTACAAGGGCTCCCTTACTGGGAAAATGGCCCAAATAGAAAATAGACAAAGTAAATCAAAACTTGACTGGCTTGTTCTGCTGCTAAACCTGCTGTACAATTATGTATGAAAACAATGCAAATATTATGTAGATATCCACGTTGTCCTTCGCTATCCACGTGACTCTAAAGCTGAAACTCGCACTAACTGCACGATTGTTCCAGAAACCCCACATTGTTCCTCGATGGCTAATCCTTCTATTGCACAACTGTTCTCTCTCTTCCTGTAGCCTAGATATCAATATGGAAGTCCTTCTCCACCTATCCAAGATCTCTTTGAATCACAATCCTTCATGATCCAACTCTCTTTGTCTCAAATCAATCTCTCTAGATCAATCTGACAAAGTAAGTGTATCACGTGTCCTCATCCCTTACCCTATCCTTGATTTTATAATATTGAGTTATGGATTAACCCTAATATCCAAAGTGATTGAAGACTAAGATTACTTCTCACCTCACTTGAGATCAACATCTATTATTTAATTCATCAATGCTAATTAAATCATTTCCTTAAATAAAAGTCAACTTACTAAATAAAAACACTTTAATTTAATAATTCCTTTAATTAAAGTAAGGTCAATAATAAAAGGCTTTTGATGATTTCCACACATCTAGACACATAGACCTATGTGAAAATACATGTCTGATGCTACCATGCGTTAACACTCCCTCTTAGCAAGGAAGGTATTATACACCACTCCAAGTCTGTCTATGAATAACAAAAACTTCCTTTTCTCTAAGGGTTTTGTTAGAATAACTGCAACCTGTTCATCTATGGAAATATACTGAAGTTTTACTTCTCCCTTCTGGATCCTATCCTGAATGAAGTGGTATATGATATCTATATGCTTGGACTTGTCATGGAATACTTGATTATCTGAGAGTTTGATACAACTTTGAGTATCACAATATATCAACGCAGGCTTCAACTCCTGATCAAATAAACCTGTAAGCAAATTTCAAAGCCAAATGGATTCACAACTAGCCATACTTGCTTCCATATACTCTATCTCTACCAAATTGAGTATTATAGAAGTCTGCTTCCCGCTGAACCAAGTAATCACTGCTGATTCCAAGCTGAAGCAATGCCTTAAGGTGCTCTTTCTGTCTATTGCACTCCCTGTCCAATATGAGTTTGAGTATCCCTACAATTCTACTCCATCTCCTCCAAAATACCTCAATCCATACTCCACTATACCTCTCAAGTACCTGAGCACATGTTTCGCTACGATCTAATGCACCTACCTCAAATTCACCATGAAATGACTTAAGGTGTTCACAACAAAACAAATATATAGCATGGTGTTGAACAAATACATCAAGGACCCTATCAACTACCCGCATATCCTAGGATCCACTAATTCTAAATTTGAAGTGGTCAACTTCTTCATATTGGTAACCATAGGTGTAGCCATTGATCTACATTCCTCCATCCTAAATATCCTCAAGATATCTACTGCATACTTCCCTTGACCAAGGAAGATCTTACCTGATTCCTACCATACCTCTAATTCCAAGAAATAACGCATCAAGCCAATGTCCTTCATCTCAAAATCACTATCTAAATCTACTTTTCACTCTAAAATAAGCTCCTCTACACCTGCAAGTAACAAATAATCTATGTATAGAACCATGATGAGTGGATCCTCTCCAACAAGTATGAAGTACAAGTTAGGATTCACCCCTCACTTGGTAAAGCCTATTCTCTGCAAGTATCTGTCAATCCTAGAACACGATGCCCTGGGTTCCTGCTTGAGTTTGTACAAGTATTTATTAAGCCTACTCACATGATACTCCCTCCCATGTACCGCAAATACCTACAATTTCTCTATGTATACTTCCTCCTCAATGATCCCATTGAGGAAAAGTATTTTCACATCCATCTGATGTATCCTCCACCTCATAAATGAAGCAATAGAAATAACAACTCGAATATAATATTATTTGAATACTAGATAAAATTTCTCCTTGTAGTCCATTCCCTTTTTCTAGGAGAACCCTCTCACCATAAACCTCGCCTTGAACTTCTCAATGCTACCATTTGTAGCATGATTGATCTTGTAGAACCACCTGGAACTCACAACTAAATTCCCCTATGGTATCTAAACTATGTCCCAAACATCATTCCTAATAATAGAGGTGTACTCCTCTACCATGGAATCCCACCATACCTTCTGATCTACTCCTTCCTAAAAAATGGAAGGCTCAACATCAATGATGCTACTCATAAGTTTCATATAGTTCAAAATCTTCTTCGGAGGCTTGCACTCTCTGACTGCACTCCTAGGAGCCTCGCCAACATCCTTCAATGTTTATAATAATCACCCAGGTCTCCTGAAAGGACTGGAACATGATAACTCCTCATCCCCACCTAAAGTCTGAACTGCTAACTATTTCTCATCCTTCAGAGCTTGCTGATCCTCATTCTCTATCACTGCTGATGTTTCCTGACATCTTCTAGATGCAAGTTATCCTACAACTTAAAATCTCTTCTCACAACTATATTATGTTGTGCTATAATGAAGATCCTATAATCCTTTGAGGTACCGAAGGATCCAAAATTTTCCTCTTCTCCATAGGCACATGGATGTAGACTGGAAAACTAAAGATCCTCAAATGACCAATCACTGGCTTCACCCCTAAGAATGCCTCCTCTGGAGACTTGTCCCCCAATATTCTGTGAGGAATCCTATTCTGCACATATACCGCTTTGTTACACACCTCTTCCCAAATAACCATAGGAAACTCTTGGTCATGTATCATATCCCTAGAAGAACCGATGATTGACCGATTCTTTCTCTCTGCAAACCCATTTTGTTGAGGGTTGTATGAGACTATTAGTTTTCTCTTGATCCCTGCCTCCTTGCAGAAATATTTGAAGTCATTGGAGGTGTACTCTCCCCCATTATCTAACCTCAAGACCTTGATCTTCTTCCATGTCTAGTTCTCCATACGAGATTTAAACTCTTGAAACTGACTAAAGACATCATCCTTGGTATTCATAAAGAATATCCAGGTTTTCCTAGAAAAATCATCAAGAAACATCACACAGTATGACAATCCATGTATTGATGCTACTAACATCGACCCACTCACATATGAATGGATAAGATCCAAGATACCCTTGGACCTACTCTTGTTTCTTGGAAAAGTAGCCTTGGAATTATTGTAAGTGCACACCCTATGCACACTCCCTGCTGCTTAATACTGAACTCTGGAAATCCTATAACAATCCCCCTCAAAATCAAAAATTCACTTTAGTGTAGGTGTCCCAACCTCCTATGCCACAACCCACATAGGCTGTCACTTTCATGTACCAAAGCTTCAACATGCTTTCCCTGCAACCTGTACAAGGTTCCCTCTCTAACCATAATGACCACTGCACTTTCCGAGCTAGATTTCTTTGGACGTATGAGTAATTTACCTCTCTGAAAAGTAATGACAAAAATTCTATCCTCCATAGCTAAGACTGAGAGAAAATTATTCTTCAAACCTGTTATGCAAAGTACATCATGGACATCCAATGAACCTCCTGAATCAAGAAGGAACGTAACTGTTCCCTCTCCCTTCACTGCATGCTTGGAATCATCACCAAGTTTCACATGAACATCCCAGTCTCTCTCTGTTAGATTGATAAATATATCTCATGCTTTTGTCATATGAAGAGATGCACCATTTTACAAGAGCCATGCACTCCTAGTAGCTATGTTGGTAGAAAGGAAAGAAACCAGTGAGTAATCCTTCTCAAACTTTGCTGCAAAATCATCAAGCTATGTCTTTGCTGATGCTGTCGTCTATGTATTTCCCTTACCCTTGTTCTTCTTTGGAAATTGAGATGCATAATGTCCATTCTTATGACATGAGAAGCACTTGATTTTACTCAAGTCTTTCTTGTTCTCTAGCTGCGATGATCCTCCATCACTATTACCCTTATGGCTAGAACTCTTTCCTTTGTCCTTCCTTGTATTACTGATAAGTGCCAAGTTCTCCTCAATAATTCCTTTCTTCCCACTCTTAGATTCCTCCCGAGTCTCTTCCTATATGAAATCATCCCAAAGTCTTTTCCAATCTGGGAGATTTTTTCGAGTGCAGACTCTCTTGATAAATGGTTCCCAAGACTTGGGAATACCATTCAATGCCACATTCACAAAATCTTCATCCTCTGTTCTCTCCCCTATGGATGCAAGATGATCATGCACCTGAGTGATCCTCATGAGATAACTAGTAACATTATTAGATCTAGACATCTGTACCGATCTGAGTTTATTCCTTAAGACCATCTTCCTATTCATGTTAGTGCTCTAGAATAAACCTACCAAGGCATCAAAAATATATTTGGCCATATTCTTCTTGGATAAGTGAGGAATTGGATGATCCTTCACTTAATCCAAGAGTACCCTTTGTGCTTTGATCTGCTTCTTCTTATGAGATTCCAAAGTTGCGATATCTGTTGGTGGAACAACTAGTTTGTCCACTAAGTCCAAAAGGTCAAACTCCTTTAACTCCAAATTCACTTTTTCTTTCCAAAATAGGAAGTTGTATGCTCCATACAATCTATCTTAAACTCTCAAAGGTGCTTATGCCATCCCTTAGACCTGATAAAATACCCTGCAAATAACATGTTTATGAAACTGCGCCTATAATGACCTGTGTGGCCTCGACCCGTGCTATTTGTGCTAACTGCGCGACTTGTATGTTGATACTCGTGTTGTTCCACATGAACTGTATGCAGATACCAACGCTTTTACTACGTGATCTGTAACTAAATACCTGCACTGACTACACATTTGTATACAAAAATACCAGCGTAGTGCTCAACGAACGACCTGACTACAGTACGACTATTTCCCTGTAATATTTACTTCGATTTTTGTCTGTTGGTTATGGATATGAGATTCGACTTCCCTTCAGAGCATGCACTCTGATACCATGTTGAAATACCTTACTTCGACACCTAGGTACTTTGATATCTAGTGATTTTCTTACTTATTGCAAATCATATTAGCAACTCACAAAACAAAGATACACTTCTGGAACATTCAACTAAAATGAAGATAGTGGAAGCAATATTGGAAACCAAAAAATATCAGACACAATACAAAAAAATATTCTACCCATCAACTAAGCTTATCATTCAATTAACTTCAAAGATTACAAGGGCTCCCTTAGTGGGAAAATGGACCAAATAGAAAAGAGACAAAGTACATCAAAACCTGAATGGCTCGATCTATTTCCAAACCTGCTATACAATCATATACAACAACAACACAATTGTTACGCTGATACCCACACTATTGTTAGGTACCAGATCTATTATAATAGCATAAAACATAAATACTGCAGAGAATAACAATGAAACAACAAAATAGAAGGAACCACAACACCAAAATAATACCTTTATTGATAGGAAACAATGTTTACTTGCCTCTTCGAGGGGGAAACCTCCAACATAACAATGCTCTATTACAATAATTCTCAAGACAAGGGCGTCTCATGCCTCCTACTCTTATTTATACTAATTCTATCTTCCAAAGATCATTCTAGAAGCATAAGCTTCTATTGGGTCTTCTTACATTGACTTGTTCACATTTATTAAATAGGCCTTATTAACTAATGTCTACCTTTATTACATGGAAATATATTATTCTACCTATGTGAGGAGTTATGGAGGTTAGGTCCCTAACATGCCCTCCCCTTTGAAGAATAACCTTGTCCTCAAGGCTTGAGATGAGGAAACTATTGCAGAATGTTGGTTGGCTCCCAGGTGGCATCTTCTAGAGTGACATCTTTCCATTGCACTAACACTTCCTTGATGGTGCGTCAATGGAGACGACACTTGCGCTGGTCCAAGAATTCTTGTGGCTGTAACCAAATGGAACCTTCTTCATCTAGATTAGGGAGACTAGTTTGAGTTTGGAACTTAGTTCCAATTACCTTCTTTAAACATGAGACATGAAAAACATGACGGGTCTTAGAATGACTAGCAAAGCTAACTGGTAGGCCACTTGCCCCACTCACTTGAGAATTGTATAAGGACCATAAATTTGGGAGCAAGTTTCTGATAGTGGTTGACTTTGAGTGAAGTATTCTTATAAGGTTGCAGATGAAGAAACACCTAGTCCCCTTTAGCAAATTTTCATTTAGAACGAACTTGATCTGCTTGTTGCTTCATGTGATTTTGAACCATGGCCAAATTTGCTTTGAGGGTACGTAGAATGGCCTCGCAGACTGTAAGTTTTTTGTCAACCTCCTAAACCTTCAATACACCTGGTATGTATGAGAGAACCGATGATGGATTTTTTTCCATAAACTGCTTCAAAATAAATCATGAAAGTAGTTGTATGGTAAGATGTGTTGTACCACCATTCAACTAGGGGTAACCACTGATCCCACTTATTTTTTCTTTCAGATGAAAAACACCTAAAATATGTATCAAAACACTTGCTGACAACTTCAGTTTGGCCATCATTCTGGGGATGATAGGCATTGATGAGATGAAATTGGGTTCCCTAGAGCCTGAACATTTCTTTCCAAAAATTGTTGGTGAAAGTAGGATCTCTGTCAGAGAAATAAAATGAGGCATGCCATGAAGATTGAAGATATTATCCATGAAAATTTGAGCCACTGTGGATGTGGTGAATGGGTTTTTAAGAGCACATAAATGAACATATTTGGAAATATGTTCAACTACCACCATGCTGACTAACTTATTACCCGATTTAGGTAAGGCAACAATGAAATCCGTAGAAATATCCGTCCAAATAGTCGCAGGAATCAGGAGCAGTTGTTGTGTGCCTGGGTCCTTGACTGTTTCTCCCTTGTTGCGTTGAGAAACATCACATTCATCCACATAGGTGCGAATGTCCTGTTTCATACCATCCCCAAAAAAATAATGTTTGACCCTTTCATAGGTTTTGGTAAACCCTGAATGCCCAACTGTGGGGGAAGCAAGAAGCTGCGAAAGCACCGTAGATTTGAGTTGCGACTGTTTTCTTAAATAAAGACAAAATTTGTAGAAAATATCATCGTTGTGCCAAGAGTACCTTGGAGAAATTGGATATTTGTCTTGCAATTGTAAGATCATGCAAGAAATTTTGGGGTCTTGCAACCATTCCTGGCGAATAACTTGGAGCCAATATGGTACAAGGAAGGAGAGAGAAAAGAGGGACCCTTCATCTTCATACTTATTGGAAAGAGCATCAAAAACCATATTTTCTTTTCCAACCTTCTTGTAAATGATATCATAATCATATCCAAATAGCTTAGTCACCAATTTTTGTTGCTTCAGGGATGAAATTCGCTATTCTAGAAAATGATTAAGGCTCTAATTATTTGTTTCAATTTGGAAGCATTTCCCCAATAGATAAGGAGGCCAGAAATCTATGACATGTAGAATATCCAACATTTTCTTTTCATATATGGATTGAACCAAATGTATCTCCGAAAGTTATTTTCTAGTGAAGGACAAAGGGTGTCATTCTTGAACAGGGACTGCTCCAATTCCTTTCCTGGAAGTATAAAATTCCAGGACAAAAGTCTTCTTGAAATTGGGAAGGGCCAAGATAAGAGTTGTGAACATATCCTCTTTCAAGGCATGGAAGGATTGATTTTCTACTGGAGTTGGGTTGAAAGTATTATTTTTAAGGAGAGATATGAGAGGTGATACAATGTTTCCATAATTTTGAACAAACTTGTGATAATATCTCATTAAACCTAGAAAACCATGCAAGCTATTGATAGTTTTGGGGCGAGGCCAATCCCACATAGTTTCAATTTTCTTAGGATCCACCCTTACACCATACTTACCGACAATATGACCCAATTGTTGATGATTAAAATCGCAACAATGAATTCCGCCCACAAAGGATTGCTAAGCGCTATTATTTAATTATGAAAATAATATAATACTAGTAGGTGGGACCCCTTTGTATACTAGAGGCGCAAAAGATAGGCATATTACACTTATATGTTGCTGCTGTTATGATGTTGCCTACATCGTCCTATACATTTGATGATGCAGTCTTGGTTCCATTTGATATGATAAATGGGTGGTTGATGCATGGTTGATGTTACTTGTGATACAAGGCAGTTTTATGGTTATGATAATTATATTGTTACAAGTGCTATGCTATGTTATGTTATGACATTGGTTACTAATTCATATATGATTTATGCAAAGGATAATAAAATGGGAGCTAGCTCAAAACAAAAAGAAAGGAACTATGTATTAGTCCTAAGGCCATGGTAAAAGACTACATATAAACTTCAAATGAATGTATAGATGGATACAAGTGTTGGACCTAGCTGTTATACTATGCGATTTTGTTAAAGAAAATATCTGGAGGCACATATGGTAATGTTAATATGTGATTATCATTGAAGTTATGACAAGAGGTTAACGTATAGTTATGATATATCTCGGGTTACGCACTATGCAATTGACATGGTATCGAATCTACAAAGGATATGTCATTGAATTTTGGGATGGAATATGGTTTGATGTTAATGGTGAATGTTATGTTAGTGGGATGACTCGTACATGGAATTGAATAGGGCCAGGTGAGGAAGTGACATGCATTTACTGCACATATCTCCAAACCTCCCTTGATCCCGTCACCCTAGCGTAGTTGCATTGTTTCTCTGTTGGTTGTGGAAGCTCCACGTTTTCAGGATTGGAAGGGGAAAACTTGACTGGTTTTTCATTGAAGCAATTTTCTCACAGGTATGGCTCTTTGATATCTATCCATGATGAAATATCTGTATTATGAATCAAATGGTGGCTCAAGATTGCATGGGTTCTGTGTTTTCTTGAGTTTTTGACTGAGTGTAGATGTTGTGTTCTGGTTCTTTGTGATTACTGCGAAATGTTAGCATTTGTAAGCAAAGTAATGGGTGTTATTGATTATAAATTTTGTGCATTGGTTATTTACTTGGTCAGCGTGGTTTTTCATGATGGTTCTCTGTGAAATAATAGTAACAGTGGTGCAACAAAATCTGTGTTTTATGGTTGAGGGGTTTTAACCACCATTCTGTGTATTAGTTGATGTCACCTCTTTTTCCCTCTCGGTCGTTGTTATGATTCTTTATCCAAGTTGTAATGCGTCAATCGAAAATGGTACGGATATTTTATCTAGGCCCCGAGCTATTGTTGATGACTCTTACTTTACTGTCATTTCACTGAAAGATTTCCACAAGTACAATCTTGGTTGGCCCCGAATGTTTGATGTATTCCTGTGTATGTTTCAATGGATATGAGTCACATTCTTGCCTTCTTTTCACGAAGAGTTTCCACACTACTCCTCTCATCTATGCTATAATGACAACTGTTATGTGGTATGGCATCACTGTTAGTTAACTGTTATGTGGTATGGCATCACTGTTAGTTGCTGCCAAAATTTGTTCGACCTCCTGTGTGTTGGAAAGAGACTTGGTCTCTCTATGATTTTGAGTATCCATCATCGTTTAAAGTAACCCTTGTTTCCTCTCTGCAAAAGTGTTAGAGGCATTCATGGGTGCCTAGGTTATTGAACTCAAATTTCCTTGTTCCCACTTGAGCATTCTCATAGGGTTCTGTTAAGATCTTGGAGTTATAAGTTGAAAGATTGTAGTGTTTGTAAAGAGCATGGTTCTCTGCTTTTTCTTTTTAAAGATTATATTTGTGGCCTGTGGTTGTTACTTGGTGGTAAATTGATATGAGGATATAAAATACTGTGAGCTCTCTGTGTTTTTTAAAAGACAAGTAGACTTTCATTAACTCTCTGCATTTAAATTCTAAAGAGCCAGACTTGGAGTCTGACTTGCTTCTACTTCCCTTGGACACCTCCTGAGGTTTGTCAAGATTTTGGGTTTAATGAATTGTGGACATTTTAAAGGCCTGAGCTCCCTCCTCTTGATCGAATATCTGTGTTTCCTCTCTGTGATGAATTCGTTTAAACATAAAAAAAAAGTATGGTTACCTACCACTGGATCTTTATTAATGTTTTTAATCCTAGCATGATCATGATTGCATTTAAGTTAAGAATGTATGAATGATTATGTCGCCAAGCACGATCATGTTTTTGTCACAATTTAAAAGAAATACCTGTGTGGAAACATCGTTCTGTTCTCCTCATACATCTTATGGGAATCACTGTGTAGACTATGATTGTTTTGAAAGGAATTCTATACATATTAATTCACACAGAGATAAAGCTCAGGGTTATATTTTTGGGGTTGACTGTTGTTGTCGATTCAAGACTATGTCAGTTATATTGTCAAAGACTTATTCATATGATAGAATCATCAAATGTTCTTTGGTTCCGCCTAGATTTTAAAAGGGAACTTGTGTGTGTTCAAATCATGCCTGATTTTTGTTAGATGACATTGACTATTGATTGTTTATCCTGGGTGTATTATTATTGATTACCAAGGATAAATGTTGGGCATAGATAATAAGGATCACTGTGCATGTTTTTTTTATTTATTTTAAAAGAAGAGATCAACGTTAACACATGCAGTACTGTGGAATTGTAAATATTTGCATAATCATTATATAAATGCATAAACTATTATAAATGGAAGATTTCTGGGAAATTAAATGGTTTTATTAAGACAAAAAGCAATTTGTATGAAATTGAGGAACACTGAATGTTTTTTTCTTGAAAGTGGATGATTTTTGGATTAAATTTGAAACAGAGTTATGATAGTTGATTGATTTAATTTATTTTATGAACAATATCCATATAATTCCCTCTCATTTTTTCAATTTTTCGCTCATTATAAATCCCCTCATGATCCCCAATTCATTTTGCACGCCCTGTTCACTAAAATTAGATTAAAACTTTGTATGCCAGTAAAAAAAATGACACAGAGATATATAGTAGTTGATATGTTTTGGTATTGTTGCACAGTCGGTTATTTAATGAATTCTATAGCAGTAATCGTGTTCTTACTCCCTATCATGATATCACTTTTTTGCTCAATACAATCCCCACAGAGATCCCATGAACCCTATTTCACCCCCTGCTCAATTGACAATTATTAAATAAGTTTTATGGATTGGATTGCATGGGTTTGATGTTAATTGCTGCGCCAAACTTTGTTTCATATTAAGAGAATGTCATGTATGGTCTGTTTAAGAGCTAGTTTCTAATAATTGCTACATACAGGATGAGATTCTTCAACAGAGGAAGTCATGGTCGAAACAATAGGGGCAGAGGAAACTAGAATAGATGGCCTAGAAGGCCCATATTCTTAATACATTTCGATGTCAATCCCCAAGAATTAAACCAACTCTTTCAAGCTAGATTTTTCAATTGGATTGGATAAGGGATAGTACAGACTAGGCTAGAGAGGCCTCCCTTCTAGCCCCAACATGTTCATGGTATCCCTGTTCCCCCTCATGTATCTTTGTAACCTGAATTTCCAAAGAACGATGGATGGAAAGCGATTCTTCAACCAACAGTCTCCCGCCATCGTGGATGGCCAAATTTGTTCTTAGCTCCTCCTCCTCCACCTGTTAACCCAAATGTTTATATTTCCCCTACACACTCCCCTGTACAGTCCTACCATGCAAGCAAAAGACTCAAAACCAAAGCCCACCATGTGCATGATAAAGGTAAATCTGTTGTTGCTTTGTCTTGTCCTTCAAGTGACTCAGCCAAGTCAGTATCATCCTGTATGCACTTGAGAGATGATTGCTCCCATGTCATTAGTGAGATCAAGCCTCAAGGTTCCACCCAACCTAAGGCTAATTCAGGGAAGTCAAAAGGGGATAACAACAACAAAGGAAAACTTTCCTCTCAAAGTGGCAAATATGGTTTTTGATTATGTGTTTATTTTTGATTTATTGAGGATAATGCACTGCTAAAAGTTTTGGACAACAAACTATTTTTGGATATTATGGATGTTTACATTTTTGGATATAATTTGAAATATCTCTGATATTTAAATTTCAAATTGTGAAATAATTATGGGAGCAAAAAGGAGGCATGTGTTTGATTGATTATCTAATTATGTTTATTTTGTTAAGAAATAAAGGGAGTCACAAGGGGTCCCACCTACTAGTTATTATTTAATAAAAGACCCTTAATTATTATTATTATTATTATATCCTCCCCTAAACTAAAAGTTAGTTGAGTTTTAGTTAACTTAACTAATGAGGTAGTTGAACTACTTCAACTAATTTGGAATGCATAAAAGCCAAATGAGAAGGAATAACAAGAGGATTATAGAAGGAGAAAACATACTAAGGTTTTCTCTTGAGTTTTATTGAGATAGTTTAGTTTTTATTCATTCTTCAATTCATTAAAAGCCTAATTCTCTTTTATGACAAAAAGGTCCTATTGTAGACAACAAGTTTCAAAGCTGAACCATATTATTCAGATGCTTGTTTCATAGGTGTTGATCTATCTTTGATAGTCTGTGTAGACTTGTCTGTTTATGAATTAAATTTCATGAATGATAAAGGATATTGTGCAGAGTCAAGTGGGAAGCAGTCTGTGGCAAGATGATCCATATTTTAAAGTTCAATTTATACTTCTTGTCAGAGTCCTTTTGTATGGTTTTCATCGGGGATATCTAAGTTTGACCTTGGTCCATGCTCCCACAGGGATTTTTGTAAAGAGAACGATTCTTTTGATTTCTTGGAGTGAAATAAAGCGATTGCTATTCTGTCTCATCTGTGTTAATATGTGACTTGGTATTTTTTCTTTTGATCTCCACATTTACTTTTTGCAATCTGTTATATTCAGAAAATTATATAAAAATGTTATATTTTACAACAATCTTTTATTAAAAAAAAAATCAGCCTAAGCCCTCATAATTAATACTTGTGGATTGGGAAACACTTTTTGAAGCTATAAACATAGGGTAATATTCCCGACTATCTTTCCTTAGCCAATAAAGATTCGAAAATGCTTGAGTAATATAAATTCATATCTATTCCTCAACACCAAGTACTCTACTTCTGAGGTGCCAAAGGAACATTTAGATTGTTTGAGGAAAAATTGATGCTGAGAAAGTAGATGGAGAATGTTAATCCCTAAATCATGGCACATTACTCCTTAATTGGGGAATATTACATTAGTAGTGTTATTTGATTTATGTAATCTTGGGTGCATTAGTTGTAATTGTATCTCCTAGTCTCCTATATATGACAAAGAGACATTTTCATTTGAAATCATCTTGTATTTGTGAATTCTTGTGTCGTATAAGGAGGTTTCCCCCTAAAAGAGGTTTATTATCTGAATTTGTCTCTTTTTCAAGGCGAGGAGTACCTATTCTGATGTTTTTATTCATTTTTTATATTTGATTCTTAACATTTGGTATACGAGCTATGGCTTCTTCAAAATAAGTCTTCTTGGAATTTTCGCTACATTTTTTTTTTCCTGGAAGGTTTCAGTATATGGTATTTATAATGTGTATAGGAGACATATATAGCTAGCTTGGATCCAAATTTTAGATCTTGGTTCGTTATAGTTTTGGATATACATTATGTTCAAGTTAGGGTTTCTGACTAGTCCTGAAACTAGTCTGAAATAAGTCTTCTTGGAATTTTCACTCCCAATATTTTTCGGCTTGCTTTTAGGTTCTTAAAATTTTACACTATGAAGGAGGAATAGTGAATTATCTTTTTTTTAAATTTCAGCCCTTGATTCACTGTACTCAGAAATTTATTATCTGAGTAAATTAAGGTTTTTGGATGGTCCATATTTTAGTCTAAAACATGTGTTCTTGGGAAAACTGTTATATATGAAGCTATAAAATTCCAAATTAAGTGAGACCTATTCCATTGGTTAGTTTACATACCAAAGTTTTACTGGTGAAAATTTCAAGTTAGGAAATGAAGACAATGACACACGACAGGCCGTTCAAGTTTACTCTCTTGAAAGGGAAAAAATCAGCACATCTTGGGAAAGTTATCATAAAATTCTCTTGGAGAATTCAATCTTGGTCTAATTTGTGGGGTTGGAAATAAGACACATAAGGCTAACTCAGTCTGAAATTTTAGACTCAGACGGGCTGGAATTGTAGAGCTACAACAAAAGCAAGTTTGGTTAGCAGAATAATCTCCAAATCAAGGTTTTAAAGGGTGCGTTTTTTTTTTTGTTTGGAATTTTGCATATCTTTTGACTAGAAGATCCAATTGGGGTGATTAAAAAAGTGGAATAAAGTGGGATAAAAGGAGTATCACATAAAGTTGGGATAATCTTAGTTATTTTTAGGTACATACGTATTCCAATGTCTCTAAACGTAGGAGCTATCATTACTTGTCAGCGCTACAACCCGGGGACAATGTGGTTCTTCCACGTACCTAGAGTATATCGAAAGGACCCTTTCGAATGGTTGCACATTAGACAAAAATACTACATATTTGAGCTCCCACGTACCTGACGTATATCAGAAGACCCCCTAGAATCCTGAGACCAACCGAGTAAACTGTTTGACTATCTTGTTTCTATAGTACACCAAGAACAACACTTGGGGAGATCACTCTCTAGTACCTGGGTAGTCATATAGTACGACTAAGGGCATGGTAAAGCCTCCTTAGTTAGTTCCTTGATATATTGGGCTGAGTACTATTGTTGGACCCCACATGTATATCATAGAGCTATATCACTTGAAACTCCCTTGTCTGTGAGGACCTATGCCTAAGCCAATTAGGAATTCCTACCTTGTAGTGATACTTTGCCAACATGCCATCAAAAAAAGGAATGTCTACATAAAATAATCCCTCATACAGTCCTACTTGGAATTTTCATGAAGGTGAATAAATGCACAAGGACATAGATGATTTACAAAAGAAGACAATAAAAAAAGATGAACTACAAAAGATGATGGATTCAACTAAAGATAAGATGGAAGCAATGATGTATACTAATATGGATGGATTAAAATGGGAGATCATGGATGGGTTGAAAAAGTTTCTAATAGAGAGGACACCTGAAAGTGACAATGTATCCCATGAAATTCATGATGAGCACACAAGGAAGATGAATCAAGGCCAGAGAAACTCCAGATTTGGGTTGAAGACCAACCACTTTCCTAAGATCGATATGAGGAAGTTTGATGGAAAGGATCCAATCACATGGATACTCCAGATGGAGAATTTATTTGATATACATGATGTGCCACACACATAAAAGGTACGAATTGAATCCTTATATTTAGAACCTAATAATTTTGTGTGGTATCGATGGATTTGTTTTCGCAAATCACTTATCACTTGGAAAATTTTCACGGAAGAAATGATAGTAAACTATGAGGATACAAGGAGGAACACCTTATTCAACCAATTGATAAATCTCAAGCAAAAGGGTTCAGTTGCAGAGCACATTTACAAATTCCAAAGATTGAATATAAATGTAACAAATATTCCAGATGAGCCTGATTGATGTATTCATAGGAACTTTAAAATATAACATTCAACATGAGGTTCACCATTGGGAACCCAAATCATTGGAGAATAAGTTCAGGGTGGCGAGAAATGTTGAAAGTGAAAATATGGCTATGGCTACTTGTTGTAGGATTAATCGGTAAATGCGGACATAAACAGATTTCCCTAGATCCACCTAGATCTAGAAAAAAATAGAACAAAATATGATGCTTTCCCTAAGCTCTAACCATTGAGTCTACTAGTTAACAAAAGATGGGAAACATACCATTTAAATGTCGTTTCCTCTTTCCATTGACATCCTAGATCCACTCTGGTGCTCCTGTGATATTGAATCTACAAGGGAACACAAGCCAACCACAGTGAAAGCAACATAATATACTCAACAAGAACTTATGTATGTGATCAAGGAATCATACAATAAAATAAGACTAGTTTTATGGGAAAGAAACATATTGTTGTATCATATTAAAATGAAAGTGGAGATTACAACCAAACCCTTGATGTCATAAGGTCCCCTTTTGATGGCCCTTTTCTCCAACACACACAATTTCTCCAACCTTGAATGAAGAAGATCCACAATGACTTGATGAATTGAAATGAAGCTCTCAAGTATGAGCTGAAGTAGAATTTCTCATCCAATTCTTAGCCCATTCAACCTTAGCCTTTTCATGAGATATCCCTCTTTATATAGGGTGAAAGAGAGATGGTTTGAGAATATTAGGCTAATCCCACCAAATCAGAGAGGCGAGTAAGATCAAAACCATTAGGAGGCCACCTCATCTTCTAGAAGATCCCCTTCTATAAATTTCGTGAAGCTCGACTTTTCCTTAGCCTTTTGACATTGTCGCACCCTAGCTATAGTGAAACCCGTGGAGACATCGCAGTACAACTCTAGATAAGAGCATGACGATCAATCATCGTCGCACCCTACACATCTTGCAGCCTGCGACGACCTTGTTTAATATGGTTTTTGAGAAGAGAAAGCCAGTGACCTTCCTCATGGAGAAAGACTCTTCTTGGGAACATGAACACATGTTGTCAATGGATCATAGGGGTGACCAAAATAATGTGTAACAAAATTCCCTCCAAAGTATGAAGCTAGAACTCATGACAACCAAAATACTTTGTATAATGTGTGTCGAAAACAAGGAGTGCACAGATCGAGAACCTGGAAGCAGTCAAGCATCAACATAATAATATACCATTGTCTGAGGCAGGCATTCTGATACTCAGATTACAAAATGTCGAGTGAGTCATGGCCACTAAATATACACTATGGATCCATGTCATTGTGAACCGACATAGACACTAAGAATACACCGTGGCTCTGTGCTCTAAAATGACTCAAATTCAGACATAACCACAAGACATACAAAGTGGATCTATGTGTCAATAC
This sequence comes from Picea engelmannii, assembly GCA_009831015.1. Classification (NCBI taxonomy): domain Eukaryota; kingdom Viridiplantae; phylum Streptophyta; class Pinopsida; order Pinales; family Pinaceae; genus Picea; species Picea engelmannii. Next base: position 1,402 of record WSFP011384788.1, on the reverse strand, counting down.
AAATCATGAATACTCCATTCACAACCTGGACTAGAATGATAAGATTCAGGGTCTTCATTTCCATCGTCCTTAAGTACGAATCTAATCATGTGATTACAGGTGTTGAAGTCAAACATGGTAGAAACCACTTGATTACCGGTCAACGATGAGAACTTTTAACAAGTGCGAGGGAAATCACCATTGATGTCAATGACTCCCAAGGTACCCTAGTAAAATCCAACTAATGTGAATAAATGAGTTGAAGTCAAACACTTGATGAAATATCCCAATCATGGGTCAATGTTGTAAACCCACTATTGTAAGCGAAGAGACTTTCCATTGAGTCATGCAGGCTCTAAGGTAATAAATGATTTCTAAGTCTTGTTCCTGTATAATGAGTTGAAGTCGATAGGAAAAACTCATCACAGGAGGGCCTTGATGTATCCCCCATCAATGAAATGAAATAAGTAACAAATTTGAAGTAGATCAGAGCATGAAGTGATTTGAAACTGACACATGGAAGCCCGACATGGTAGAAAATTTATAATTGCAGATGATCGACTCAATAGAAGGCTTATTAAGGCTGGACTTCTCTTGAACATATGAATGACACAAAAATGGTCTTGGAAACATTGACTCAAGGAGGACCCAACATATGGACACATAGATGGTCAAACGAGAGACAAATGGATTTCCCAACCCAGACACAATGATGAAAGGGGTGTCATGTTCAAGAGTGACTATTATTGCCACTAACAAAAATACATAGACACATTTATTTCCCAATTCCCCCCACCATTTTTGGCGAGTACCTCTTTATTTTTACACAAGCTTGAGGAGGATAACATATGCTTGAACTGTAATCTCATCCTTCGGATGAGTCCCTCAGAGTATGTTTAACGAACCGTAAGGAGTGGTTCGGTCCCATATGGGTCTTTCGATGTTTGTTTAATGAGTCCAAAGAAAGAAAAGTCAAGGGTTTTTCAATCTTAGAGAGTTTGAAGAACACTTAAAGAAAACTCCAAAAGGTCATTTTTCGTAAGCTAATCTGATGAGACCGAAAAAGTGGTAATCTACCGCTCATCAGATGTTTTTTTCAAAAACTTTTACGAGCATGAAAAAAACAAGGTCGCTCATCTATCTTTTCATGTTTAGAGAATCTAAAAGGAGATTAAAGGGAAATCCAGGGGGTTCCTTTTTTGTATAACCTTTACGAGTCCAAAAAAGTGATAAAAGTATACTCAGTTACATTCTCATTGATTTATGAGCATGAGAAATAATTCAGACTAAGATCGAGGTTTTTCTTGAAAAACCTTAAAAAGAATTTGTACATGCGACAAATTCACAAAAACAAACCAAAAAATTGATCCTTGTTCCAATGCTTCACTCCCAGGATTTCCAATCTGCAAAAAATAAAACAATT
>WSFP011384787.1:0-28995 GCA_009831015.1 Picea engelmannii | reverse complement strand
TCTCTACTATAGATTGCATCCAATACCTAGAGACATTTTCTACATATGATCACATTTTTAGTAAATATTTTTAAGAGAATTGTGATTTGAAAAATTCATCATCCTTTATTATATCGACCATTAATGAAAGTTTATATTCTTATACAATTCCTATTGAGACAATTCTAGGAAAATTTTTAAACATTAATCCTAAAATCGACTAAGACCAACATGAACAACTAATCCATGTATTACAAGAACAATCAGGTGCATTTGTGTAGGATTATAAGGACATATGTGGAATTCATCCTAATACTTTCCTACATCACATTTATACTCAAGATAATGATAGGCCTATTAGACAACCACAATGTTGCATGAACCTCGCTTTAAAAGACATTATAAAAGAAGAACTACAAAAACTATTGATTGCCAACTTTATATATCCAATTTTTGATAGAAAGTGGGTATCACCACTTGTGGTTGTACCTAAAAAGAATGGAAAATGGAGGATTTGTGTTGATTTTTGGGAGACGAACAAAAACAACCTTAAAATACTATTTTCCACTGCCATTTATTGATTAGGTGTTGGATACTTTATCAGGTAAACAATACTTTTCCTTTCTCGATGGTTTTATCAGTTACAACCAAATCCACATTGCACCAAAATATCAAGAGAAGACTACATTCACATGGCTGTGTGGTAAATTTTCCTACAGAGTCTTACCATTTGGTTTATGTACTTCTCCCGTCACCTTGCAATGAGCTGTATTGGGCATTTTTTTCGATTTAATTCATGAATATGTATAAATTTATATTGATGACTTTTTTTTTGTCTATGGCGATACTTTTAAAGAAGCACTTGATAAGATTGAAATTATTTTGATTATATGTCGAGAAACTAACCTTGCTTTAAGCGATAAGAAGTGTCAATTTTTTTCTACATATGATATTGTTCTTGGTCATCACATTTCTTATGCAGGTATCAGAGTAGACCAAGCCAAAATTAAAGTCATCATGAGCCTTCCAACACCACATTCACAGAAAGAGGTAAGAATATTGTTAGGTCACATTGACTGTTATAGGAGATTTATTGAAAGTTTTACTAAAATAGCTGTACCCATGTTTAAATTACTTTCTAAAGATGTTGATTTTTCCTAGGATGCATACTGGAAAAATGCTTTCGAGGTTTTGAAGGAAAAGATATATACGACATGAGTAATTAGGGGACCAAATTGATCCCTTCCTTTTCACATTTTTACAGATGCCTCAAATACAACCCTCAGAGATATCTTAGGACAAAGGGAATATCAAGTATCTTATACCATTTATTTTGTAAGCAAAACTCTAACACCAACTGAGTTTAATTACACTGTCACTGAGAAATAATTTTTAGTTGTTGTGTATGCTATAAATAAGTTTAACATTACAAAACAATCTATGAAGTATTCATCCATAATGATCATTCTGTCATTCAATTTTTAATGAAAAAACCAATTACTAATGGTAGGATTACTAGATGACTTATATGATTACAAGAATTTAAAATCACTATTATATATAGACATGGAAAAGAGAATCTGGTTGCATATTTTCTTTCCCGGATTCATAATGAGGTTGAAATTAGTCTCGTGAATGATAAATTTTCTGACGAACATATATCTGTTGTCTCTACTAACTCCCCATGGTTCATAGATATAGCCAAATATTTATCTACATGAAAGTTTCTGTAACACCTATGCTCATGAGAAAATCAAACAATTGTCAAGATTAGTGCTACCTACTCATGGATTGGGGGAAACCTTTTCCATACCGGACCAAACCTAATTATTAGGTGATGTGTATAGGAGGATGAGATGTTCAATATATTTTGACATTGCTGTGATGAACCATATGGAGGCCACTTTGTTGAAAAAAGGGTCACTTACAAAGCACTTCATTTGGGGTACTACTAGCCAACACTTTTCAAATATGCTAAAACATATGTTAGGAGTTGTGACAACTGTCAATGGATGGGAAGACCGGTACAATCCAATGAGATACCCTTGCAGTTGCAGGTACTTATCAATCCCTTTGAAAAATGGGATCTGAACTTTGTAGGGCCAATATCTCTCGCATCACGAAAGAAAATGTATATTTTATTTTGTATCGATTACGTCACTAAATGGGTAGAAGAAAATCTCTTTATCAATATAGTGAAAAATTAGTTGTATATTTTCTTTTCTAAGATAGTTTTACCTGTTTTGGTGTCCCAAGAGATATCGTGACAGATCAAGGTGCACAATTCATGTCAAATTTGGTGTAGTCCATTACCCAACAATGCCAAATAAAGCACTGAAAATCCTCTCCATACCAACTGCAGGCTAATGGAAAATTAGAGTCCAAAAACAAAGTGTTGGAATCCATTCTGACCAAGATGGAATAATTACATCATAAATATTGGGAAGATAGACTCCCAAAGGATCTTTAGGCCTATAGGATTGCATGGAGAAGTACTATAGGATTTACACCATATGAGCTACTTTACGTCAAATAGGTTCTCCTTCCCATCGAGTTCCAAGTGAAAACCTTTAGAACAACTTTTACAATTGGGTGTAGACTTGTCAGATGTTGAGAAACAAAGATTGGCACAACTTAATAAATTGGATGAAAATCAACAGGATGTCATTCAACATACCATTATTTCTCCATGAGAAATGAGCAAAGTGACATGAAATTTTTTCAAGCTAGGTGACTGGCCCTCCTCTTCGACTCAAAATTCAATAATTTCAAGGGAAATATCACTACATGCTGGTTGGGGCCCTATGAGGTCATGACTATATTTGATAATGGCTCGGTGAGAATTAAGACAATTGATGATGATCAAATTTATTTTGTGGTTAATGGTCATAGTTTGAGATTGTATCATAAACCTGCTTCCAAAGAAGAGTTTGTTCATGATATCTTGCAACAATTAGAGATGGAGGTTGTGAGTAGGGAATCTTCTTCCCCCTCTTCAACCTCTACTTGAGTCTTTTCCATATATATATAATTTTAAACATGAATTAAAAAAAAATTAAAGACAAAAATCAGTCTAGTTATGAAAATCAGTTTGTTGGCGTAGCTAGACATATGATTGCTTGAAAACTAGGTTACTGGTGGGCAGGTCCACAATAAATTTTTTCATACAGTTTTTAGATCTACCCTGTATTCTTCAAATTGTTATGTTTTATTCTTGTGTTAGATGATGGGGGATTCATTAATCCCCTCCTTCTAAGAAACCTTGTCTCATCAAATTCAACACATTATATGGGACCAAGATTAGAGATATTTTTAGTACCTAGAGGCTTACATGCATTAATGGTAGGTTCTCTTACCGATGGAAATGGAAATTCCTCAATATCCCCTATTTATTAGATCTTACATGTGAATCGAATTCATCTCATCCATTCATACTTAGAAAGATGTACTAGGGAACCTTGACAGTCATTGACATCAATGGTGAGTAGTCTCACATTGGTTAAATAAACTCATTATTGGCTAGTAATCCGATTATTTCTTTCTATGTTTGACTGCAACAACATTATTCACATAGATAGAATTGTGCTAGGATTTGGATTCTGGTGAAGATTATTTGGTTTGTGATTCTGACAATAGTTTGCAATGTGTGTATAAAAGGGGAATGATATGTTGGGAAGTTAGAAAAAAATGATTGTTTCAAAAAGAGGAGGTTATGTGTTCCTTTGGTAGATCTTTTGCTGAGGGATAATATGTGTTCCTTTTCACATAGCTTGAGAAACAATCTTGTTTTGACTCTCCACCTCCTTGCTTCATTGTTCCCGCTATAGCTACATTTCTTTTGTTTTCATGGTTCTTGGCACCATGATTTGATATGATTTCAAAAAAAATGTACCTCTATGGAATATTCAACCACCAACACTATCGTACAATCTTTTTGGTTCTATCTTACATCCTGCATTCCACCAATAAGTTCACAATTTAAAAAAATTTCCATAATTTGTAGGTTTTCAAGTATAGGTAAAAGTTGAAATTTTCATTTCCATTTCTCCAATAAGCATTGGAATCAAAATTTGTTCCATATAGTCTCAAAATTCACATCAACAACATTTTTCCAACTCTTAAAGAATCTCTATTCTTCTGTTACTAGAACTGTATAAGAGGTACCAAAACACCTTTAGATTAAAATATTGCATTTGTTACCTATTTCAGAGATCAAATGAGTTGGATGGAAACAAGTATCATAATACTTAGCATCCAAATGATTAAAAATTCCGTTGTAAGCTCAAAAATAGGTGTGATTAATCTCCAAGGTTTCAAAAGTTCACATCAAATTCCTTTTATGAGCAACCTTCAACATTCTAAGCATGAACATACTTGCATCCATTTCTCAATAGTTCTAGATCCCTGCACATATCTTAGGTCCACACCACATTTGTAAGTATAAATGAGTGGGGAAATTGAGGTAAGAATATTTTTTTTATATTTATTTTTAGTTTGTTAACGATATAAGAAATTTTCCAATGAACGTAACTACCTTTAGCTTGTTCTTTCCTTATTTTATATTCTCCTTATACTACCTCCTATCCTATCATCCATATCTCATGTTTTTGTAACTTTATGAACTTGCCTATATACAATTTATATACCCATTACTTATCCATACCTTACATCTACCACTAACACCCCATCATCAAAACTATGATTCAGTCTTGCATCTAGTTTAATGATTGTCTCAAACCATGATTTTATATACTCTTTTCAAGTTATTGTTTTATACCACTATTTAGATACTCATTTTGAGTTATTGCAATACAATTCACCTGAATTTCATGGATAACTCATAATATAAAATATGATCATACCCTGATTATTGATATCATCGAAACAATCATCGTAATTATCGCTCATTTCATATCATTATAAGGATTAAAAACGAGTTATAAACTCATCCAAAAACAAAGGCAGTAGTGTTTTAACGACATACCCATTATGTCCATATTTCAAAGCTCTCTACTCTCAGTTCTAAGTGTGTAAAAACTCCAAGTCCACATCTCTATCCACTGCCTAGTGTGTCAAAATGGTGGTTGAAAGGGATGAACCAAGGCCAATTGAATATTTAGAGAGGCTTTCTGAGTACAATGCATGCAAATAAATGTTCAACATTGGAGGATGACATTCCTTCTTTGCCAAATTTTAGGGATACAATGACCAGGTTCCACTAAAATTTGCATAGGGTTTCAATGGGAAATTGGCCTATTTTGGTGACTTAGTGATGAATGTATCATAGAAGGTTGTATCTCAAGCAACCGGCCTACATATAGTGGTGAAATATGGTTTAAAAAAAGGACCACCGATAAACAAATTTATCCCTAATTTTTGAAACCCTAGCACCAAGCCACTGAGGGATCCAAGGGAGTGCCCAGGTTATGTCTTGTGGACAAGTGGAAAAAACCCTTTGGTAATTATTCATAAGCATCTAACTTGTGAGGGTAGGTATGTAAACACATTTATTTATCACATCAGAATTTTGTTTCATTTTGAGAGTGGTGACCAGTTGAATTTTGCTTACTATCTCTGGAAGAGTCTCCATAAAATGTCCCAACAAGTCCATAAGAAACCTAAAAATACTCTCAGAAGTATTCATCACCATAGGTTGATTAATATATTGATTATGGAAGAATTGTATACCAGGGGTGATAATTGGGATGATTTCATAAAAAGAAATGGGTTTTTTGAGCCAATTATTGAAACTTCTAAGGAACAAGGTTAAAAAAACAACAATAAAGGTGATTATGAAGACCTTGGCTCCCATGGAGTAAGGGATTCATCTCTCATACGTAAGTGAAAACTTAAAAACAGGTTGTGAAACATAGTTCAACACCAGAGCCTTTGATAATGACACCTATAGGTCATCGAGTTTGTTGGACTAGGCATTTTTATGAGAACAACGCAAAAAACAAGGTATATTGGACCAAGAAGGAGAGTGCACCATATTTTGAGGAAAATCAGTGCGCACGGTAGGATTTGTGGAAATCTGACGCACATGTGGATGAACCTAGCCATGTTAGGGTTAGGGTTTTGGAGTCATATTGTAAGGGTTTTTACCCAATTTTGTAGTATGAATAGAATATGTATGAGGTAGACCGAGGTATCTAAGTTGAGATAGATATTGGAAAGTAATATTATATCTTAGTATATTTTGGAGTCCTTTTTGAGTTTTGAATCTATATTTTGGTGAGAGCTATAGAGATTGAATGGAGTTGATGTAACTGAGGGTCAGGTCACAGGTTGTGGAGCTTGGTGCGACACTGGTTCGTGTTACTACTCTCTATTATGTTATGATGTAATTAATGCAACACCTTTTCAATGAATAAGAAAGAAGCAAAATATCTTTGTGAATGTAGCCCGAGGGGGGGTGAACCACAGTAAAAATCTGTGTGCAATGTGTGTAATGTATTTACTATTTATGCAGTTATAATTGAATGGTTAGATATATGAATGAATGGTTTTACTTACAACATGCACTAGAATAAATATGAAGAATAAATGATATGAATGAATGAATGAATGGATATGATGAATATTGTAATAAAATGCATGGTTAAGTAGAAATAGAAGTAAGATGGAAAACCCAAATCCCTTCCATGGCTGTAAACACCTGCATCATACAGTCACCCATAAACCATCTCGTGTGAGACTACACTGTGCACTCTGTGTGCGATGTAGCCTTCTAGTTTACTAGAAGGGTCGATGGTGATAAGGGTTTTGTTGGAGAACTAAGGTAGAACACAGGTTAGCCCATAAGTCCAAAATATGGTTTCATTGTCGGATAAAAATTAGAAGGAGAGACAGGAAAGGGTTTGGTGAAGAAAATGCAGTGATAGAAAATGATTTTTAGGCCATGAAATCCTACAAAGCAAGAGATTGAAAGATGGCTAGAGACAAAGAAATTGGATTTTGCGCAGAAAGATAATAAGGGTTGCAGGGATACACCGCGCCAGTACCTACAGAGGTATGTGTTTACTGATTTACATGAAGTGTATTTCTTTTATTTTCCAGATTTATTATAGGAGTGGATATTGATGTTAAAAGATACCCATCCTACTAATTGGATTAGGACAATAGTGTGGATTGCTGAAAACATTGTGCGGTTGGAAAGTGTTAATAATAAATTCACGCGTACAATGGATTTCGGGTTAGACAACATTACTACGAGGTTTATCACTAAGTTTGAAGTAGATACAATGAATTCATATACTGCTACATAGAAGTATTTATTGAGGGGACCTAGAGAGAGGTACATAAATTCACTCTACACATCGATCAAGATCCTATTACATGATAAAGGTGTGATGACCATGGAATCAGATAGATAGATCACTCTACGTGCATGGGGGATTTTTGGGAAGCACTAAGGAGGATCTGAGATAGGGATAAGGCCCTAGAGAGAGGCTAGAAAAAGGAAACAATGGACCCCATGATGATGGATGATGAAAAGACCAGGGAAATCATAAGGAGTGTAGGTGTGACACGCAACAACGAAACCTACGAGTATAATATGAATAGTAAGAATAGGGTTGTATCCGAATGAGAAGACTTGGACATCAATGAGGAAGAGGCAGATGATCTCTGCGCCACATGGCATATTGAGAGAAAAACCAGAGGTCATGGGTCCGACGTAGAAGAAGGCTCTCCATTCTAAATCTGAATTATTGTGGAACCCACAACCCCATGTGTGACTATGACAACTAAAGAAGAAAAATAGGTTAACTAGTAAGTGATTAGTGGTAGAAGAATTTTTACAGGACATGGGTCCAGTGGAAACTCAAGAAGAAGTGTAAGTTCAACAAGTAGTAGTCAAGTATCTACACCATGTGGAGGTGGTATTTCAACAAATTTCACAATGGAAGGACAAGATCCAACTATCAAGTTACAAGAGTTCGGAGGGGACAGGTCAAATGATCCAGGAAAAAAATTGTTCATCCGTGAGAAGATATGGGCAGAAAAAATGATTACAGACGAGGATACAAAGGTTTTTCTATTGGAAATCACTTTTATAGACCACACATTAGATTGGTACATGGGTATAGAAACAAATAATGCAACTAGAATGCCTACATCTGTAGAATATGTGAAGAGATAATTAATAAATGAATTTTTGAAGCCAAGGTCAGAAGACCAGTTTATGAATGAAATGATAGAGATCAAGCAGAAACCAGGAGAATCAATTTGGGAAGTGGACCAAAAATTCAAGAGGCTAAAAGGTAAGTTAAAGTACACTATTACTGATACACAACATGGGCATTTGCTTGTTAATTATTTTTTGCGACACTTGAAGTATCTTTTGAGACAACATAAATTCCAAAGTCAGGGTGAGGCCCTGCAAGAATCTTTACAACTAGAGGAAAACTAGTACAAGCATACAAATCCAGCTGTGGAAGAGATGAAGCAAGATTTGAAGAACTTAACATCCCAGTTGAATCAGAACAAAGGAAAGGAGAAAAGAGAAGATGTATGGTGTGCACTGTGTAGGACAGAAGGCCATCAAAAGAATGAGTGTCCATTATTTTCGCAGTATATTGGAGTGGGTATGCCAAACCCTTTAGCTTTAGGAGGACCATAGTGTGAGATTTTTAAAAATGCATGGGAATGATCCCTATCATTTCCCCCTAATGTAGAAATATGAGACATTACCGAAGAGCACATTTTGTAAATTTTGTAAGTTAGTTGGACACGAAGAGAAGGACTGTAGAACCTTGGAGATGATGAAAGAAAGGATTGCAGATACATATAGGGTGCATGATGAAAATTTAATAGGACAATCTGTGCAACAACCGTAGTATAACACTGCACAACAACCACTATACAATCCCGCACAAAAGTTTGCAACACAACCACAGTATAATGCACAACAGTTTCAAGGAAAACATTAGTATAATCCTGCCCAACAATGTGCAACACCATAACCTCAGTATAACATACCGCGCATAGATAATTAGGGAAACAAAGGAGGATTCAGAGGAGGAGGTCATGGAGGAAGAGGATTTGGAGGAGGTCATGACCAGTTGTTTTTCATAACTGTTAGAAGACATGGAAGTATGCAAGAGACTTCCCACAACCACTTGTGACATGTATGTATTGTCGCACAACAGACCATGAAACCAAATAATGTCCTACACTTTTGATAAAGATACAAGACAAGAGGAGACAAAATAATCATAACGTGCAATGGATCAGGGTGGAAAATAGAGAAGAATATGGTAAGAATATCAACATAGTGACTAGAGGTGGAGCTAAGATAGGAGAATATGCAACCAAGAAGGATCATGACCAATACCAGTGGGTTAGGAAGAATACAATGCCTGAACAAAAGTTTTATGTGCACAAAGAGAAAGAGATATTCAAGGAATATAGATAGGAGATATTGAAGGAAAACATTGCATCCACTTCTTGATGGATCCAATAGATGAGATACTAGTATATGAAATGCCTTCATTATTTGATTTGACCAATCAAGAGCAGCCTTCAAAACAAGTAAGTAATTTAAGAAATTTTTTGGGAGCTTGCGTCAAATTGCTGAGTGATAAAAATTCCTTACAAGCACTACAAAATCTGTTAGAAAAGTGTAATCCTGAGGAATAAGGGGTAAAAAGAGTAAATCAGGTTTGCAAGAAGAGAATAACCAACAGGGAATTCAGATTGAATGCTAACATAGAAGATTTCAATATGGGGGATATTACATTAGACTTAGGATTTGAAGTCAATGTTTTGATAAAGAAAACTTGGGAAGCTATAGGAGAACCACAATTGTGGTATTCACCTATTCACTTGAAGTTGGAAAATCAACACAGAGTGGTGCCAATAGGAAGGATAAAGGGGATTCTAGTAGATCTAGATGGTCTACACACCATGGAATATTTTGAAGTCATTTACATAGTGGACAATGCTTCTCCATATCCAACACTATTGGGTCTGGATTGGGCCTTTGATAACCATGCTATTATCAATTTGAAGACAAGGAAGATGATATTTGATTATGGATAATATAGAGTTTTTGCACCATTGGATCCCTCCGAAGGAGGAATGTATGTGGAATCTGCGATAGACAATATTGTTACAGAAGATGTGAATCAACTATACATAACTACTACACACGAAGAGGATTATATCAACCCAACTGCATATGGAATGCTTAGTTGGAGGAGTATTAGTTCTTGTGCTTCAGACTCTAACACATGACTGGAAAATTGGAAACAACAACTACATGAATTATCTACCAGGAGGTGTGCCAGAATGATGCACACACTGAGATGGGTTGGTACAAAGGTAAGAGAACCTCCTACTTTTTATGGATTGAATTATTTAGAATAATTTTTAATAAAGTATGAGGTAGAGGTTATGGAAAATAAAATATTAACATCATTAGATATTACTTTAAAATCTACACCTCCAATATGGTGGGGTACACACAAGGGAAATATCAATAATTGGTTTCGGTGCAAAAGGTTTCTATGCATAAGGTTTGGCACAGAGAAGGAACACATGTATGAGGAGAAATATGAGAGATTTGGACAACCTCAGGAACATGTAGATAAATTCTTGGTTCAATGGATATTAGTACCACTAGAAGAATGGCCACACCATTTTATTCACATACTAGAAGGCATTCCGAAGAATTGGTACCAGAACAAGAACAATGTAGATAAACTGCTAACTGGGAAGAGATACAACAGAGTTTCATAGTTACATTTTCCTTTGAGCATGACAATATAGAGATATATACAACACTGAAAGTGGCAAGAGACAAGATATTTGAATAACCATAGTTTGAAATAGTCCCAACATATCATAAGGAGGCTAGACAAACAGTTAAACAATTGCTACACTGTTACCACGTCGTAGAAGAGGAAGATCCAACATAAGATAATCCACACAATATACAGATCCCATAAGTGGAAGGTGGAAGGGAAGTATAAGGTCCCAAAATAGATTCAAAAGATTATGCTGCACCATTAAAGATCAAGAATGTCAACATTTGAACTGCAGAAAACCTAAAGATGGAAAGTATTGGAGATTATTGGGATAATCAGATAGTAGAAAGGATCACAAAATTACTACATGAATACAATGACTTATTTCTAGAAACGTTCTCAGAAATGAAGGGGTTAGCAAGAGAGAAAGGAGAGATGAATATACCTTTGAATCTAGAAGCAATACCTATCAGATATAAGCCTTAAAGATTGAATCCAATATACAAAGAGAAAGTGAAAGTAGAAATTGACAAGATGCTAGAGGCTGGTGTCATAGAACTAGTGGAGGAGTCAGAGTAGATCAGTCCTATGGTGGTGCAAGAAAAGAGGCAAGGAGGGATCAATATTTTTGTAGATTTGAGAAAATTGAATGATGCTTTCCTACATGATCCTTTTCCTACCCCATTTATAGACAAAGTTTTGGAGAATGTAAGGGGTCAAGAAGCTTATTATTTTACAAATGGATTTTAGGTTATCATCAGATCATGATAGCACTTGAAGATATGCATAACATTTTTATTTTTATAGAGTGAGGATCATTTCAGTATATAGTTATGCCATTTGGATTGAAGAATGCACCAATTTTTTTTTCAAGGGTAGTAGTAGCAACTTTTAAGGACTTTATTCACAACTTTTTGGAGGTTTACTTAGATGATTGGACATTGTCCAGTTTCCTAAAAGATCATGTTGAAGTATTAAGTTTGATGTTTTACAAATGTAGATAGTGTTAGATATCATTAAATATTAAGAAATGTATTTTCAACACACCTTTTGGAATTTCATTAGGGCATGTGGTGTGTAAACAAGGTATATTGGTTGATCCTACTAGAATTGTTGTCATAGTTAACTTACCACCACCAAAATCAATGTGCCAGTTGATGAGTACATTGGAACATACAAGATATTACAGAAAGTTTATAAAAGTATATGCGCAGATTACTGTGCCAATGGAGAAGTTTCTGAAGAAATATACTAAGTATCAATGGAATAATGAATGCCAACAGAGTTTAGATATTTTGAAGGAAAATATGGTTACTATGCCAATTTTAATATTTCCATATTGGGCTAAAGAATTTCATGTGCACGTGGATGCATCTGCAATAGCATTAAGATCAGTGTTAACCCAACTAGGAGAAGGTGATATAGATCACCCTATTGCATTTTCCAATAGAAAGTTATCAGATTTAGAACATAAGTATTATACTACAGAAAGGGAAGGATTAGACATGGTGTATGCTTTGCACAAATATAAACATTATTTGTTAGGGAAATATTTCAATATGTTTACAGATCATTCAACTCTGTGATATTTAGTCAATAAGATAGTGTTGGGGGGAAGGATATGCAGATGGCTATTATTATTTCAGGAATTTGACTTTGAGGTTGTGGTGAATCATGGAATATTGAATGCAATACCAGATCACTTATCCATGATAACAAATGGAGAAGAGTCCATTAACTTGGAAGACAACTTTCCCGATGCACAATTGTTTTCAGTATAGATAGCAGATGAATATTTTGCTAACAATATTGAGTTTTTGAGTACAATATTTTCACCAAGAGAATTTACTACTGCACAAAAGAAAAAATTGGTGGTTAGATTTGCAAATTATCAGTTGAGTGCATGCCATTTATACAAACTAGGATTAGAAAACATCTTGAGAAGATGTGTGATGGAGCATGTGTTAGCACTGAGAGTCACACTTAGACTGTTGTAAGTTCAATACCAGTACCCATCAGAATATAAATGGATTAAATTTGTTTGGGTAGGTGGATCAACAAGACTGGGAAATAAAGGGAGAGGGAAACAACTTGTTTGCAGAGGCATTCCATTGGGCAAGGAGTCATAACATCCTATAGATCAAAGGAAATAAAATTGTATATCAGAGAAAGGGATATATAATGATGAGTAGAAGAATTATGAATATGAAAAAAGGAAGACCAGTAATTGTACATAAATCCTTTCTGCAAATAGATAAATATTTATTTGACAATAAATAATGATTTAATGTACAAGCTACAACAAATCCTCTGATGTTCATGAATCCATCCATCAATGGTAGTTATGATCCTCAAAACCTAAAATATGTTCAAGAAAGAAGATAACAAATAAATGGAAAAACACAGAAGAAAATCGGATAATATCTCTCATGAATCTTTAATGGAAGAAAATATCATTACAATCAGGCCCTTAGGCTTACAAATGAGCAACTAAAACTGCTCCTCCATGTCTCTCATCTCTTGGCTCATGAATCCAACCCTTTCCTTCTCAAAATACCTTTCATATATAGTGAATGATATCTATATACCCTAAGGAGGTTGAAACCAAGGAGATACATATGATCCTCCTCCATTTAGGAGTCTTGTTACAAAAGATTCCAATAAAAACCTAACAAATTCCTATTTTTCGGGATCTTGCCTATTGTGATAAATTCTTTTTGAAACAGGTCATTCTACTTGATATGGAGATGGAACACATGTCCCTCATGTCCAAATAACTCCTCGGAGACCATTCTAACCTTATTGACAGTTGGAAAACCTCCCATAGCTCAAATTTGTCAGACTGTTAGAGTTCACAACGTCTATGAAAACATGCGCTGTGAACTTTCTTGTAGGTGATGTTTTTATCGTTTCTCCAAAACTATGAAGTGGGTCAGGTTGAAGTTTTTTCAACAAGTCAAAAAGACCATGCTCTTCCTGCACAACAAATTTCAGAGGAACCCAGATGGGAATTCAAAAGTTATGAGCAACACAGTACTTTGTTGTGTGCTAATTGCTTACAAACTGTCATAATTACCAGTTCACAACACCGACACTATGAAATTTCCTGTAGCAGCTTGTTTCACTTTACAAAAGTTTTTAATCAACCCAAAACTTTTATCAAGTATCCATAAGTTCTGTAAGCCTTATGATGGTAATAATATGATTAAAATACAACACCCAAATGATAATCATGGTTGGAAAAACATGGTAATCACCCAAAAACATGTCAAAGGTATAAAACATGAACTTGACAAAACTTGGTGTAGGATCTAAAGGTTGAACATATTTATTTATTGATTCTAGAGATCCTCCTAGTAGTAGCCTTGGACAACAAGTATAATCATTTCTTGACTATTTTCTTTCATTTGTTATGACAATTGGTGTGTGAAAGTGAACTCTCTATCAAAACAAGGTTTTTATCAATTCAATATCAGTTAACAACATGTGCAATCTTAAAACTTGGTTTACATCTGATCAACCACATATTTCAAGTGTGAGAGGGGTGTATATTCACTCTTTAAAATTTGATCTTATAAATATGCAAAAAATAGAAGCTTCAACAATGATGGAACAGAGGGTTCACAACGCTCTGTTCGCAATGCCTAGTTTAGCCAGTTCGCAACGCTTGGTGAAATTGATGGGAATAGGTAAATTATGAGCAATAGGGAAGATGAAAGAGGTTAAGACATGTCCTAGTCTAGTGGGAAAGGTTCAAAACATATTTTAGGTGAACTTTGCAAACTAGTAGCAATAAAGTTGATAGTTCACAATGCCAACAAATACATCAGTAAAAAGACCTCCTCTCTATTTTCAAATAGCATGAAGACTCTCATGGAGCACCTGGTGGACCTGGGCTTGATGATGATGTCTTTGAATTTGCACAGGGATGTTTTCAAGTTTTCCAAACTCTAACTCTCCTCTTCAGCCAGTTCACAGCGCCGGTTCATAGTGCCTAGCTCAAACACAATTTGCACACTTGGAGGAAGCTATTAGAAACTTTTGTCACATAATCCTCGAGAATTTGTTTAAAATACAAGCTCTGAAGACAATAAGATATTATTTGTCATGATTCTTTAATTGCAATGATAATAATTGAATGCGTGAGGTACTTATGAGTACATGATGAACTCTCCTAGTGAGTTGGTAGCACATACAATTGTATTTAACTTGACATTTAAATAAATGGATGATGACAAAGAAAACATTTTGTACAACTGAGAGGTGGCATGTCATGGTAATGATGTAAGAATCAAAGGTGTGAGTAAAAAACAAAACCAAAGTGATTCTTTTTTACCCCTACAATTCTATGTGCTAACATATGGCTACATAGGGGATGGCATGCTACCTATGAGCTTCCAAGAACATGAAGTTTTAGTGCCTTATCCATTCCATATCTATCCACAAAAACTGTATGCCTGAGAGAAACTCCGCTCCTTATTGAATACTGAGAACATTCACACACTGAAAACAAAATCCACTGCAAACCAAATGAAAACTGAAGGTTGCATTCAAATTGAAAACCAAATGCTTGCATGGAAAAATTATTTATATACATTCCTACTCCTAACTGCTGAAAAAATGAACCTTCAAATATATACAAATTTCCTCAGTAACCATACAAATAACTTTGTGACTGAAAAATATTCATCCTCATATCGACAACTGAGCACTAAGTAACAATAGAGACATAATGACAACCACATATACTTCCTTGAAAAATCATACTTACAATCCAGGAACTTTGTTCTTATGATGACAATAGTTGAAAATATATTGATGCAAAACATCTCCATATAGATAGAAACAAGATCTTGAAATCCATACAAATATTTTTGTGGCTCATCAATGAATTCCTCCTTGGCTGATTCAAGCATGGGATGGCTTGAAAACTATTGCAATATATTTCCACTCTTTTCACCAATTTCCAATGAATATGGGTGAATATGAAATGGGATCTCAAGATCTATAGTTGGGACTAGCTCATTTTTACATTTGTAATAATCAAGATGAAAGTGAGAGTTTTCAACAAGTAGTGTATCAGAGAAATGTATATTTGAATCTAGTCCATTTTCTTGTTAAGGCATATCATAATGAAGATCATTCATAACCTCTTGATCATCATGAAAAGTACTTTCTTATATGGAAAATTCTTCATCACAAGTATGATTTTCATGACAAGAAAAGTCTTTACAAAGTAAAGAAAACTCATCACAACATTTTTCATAAAGATGTTTAGAAGAAAAATACTCACAAAACAAATTAAAAGCATCATGAAAACATGTCAAAGAGTTGATACTAGAAGCTGGAAGAGATTGACACCAGTCACGAGCTATTCCCTCTAATGAGTACCTGAAAATCTTGATCTGAACATCCTCGTGCACAATTTGAATTCAATGAATAAAATTATGGAAATCTAGCAAGTGTTCAACTGATACTTCTCAATTTTCTCCTCTAAATATGGGAAGGAAACCTTCCCATTCATCTCTACTAGGCATTGGATTTGGAAAACCGACTATCTTTGAAAAATCACAAAAAGCATACCTATGAGCTAAGATCTTGTCCATTTCAAGATAGTGGAGTTGCCAATAGATATATGAGCAGTAGATTTTCCATGGTGAAAGATAAGAAGTCTAAAAGTGTATAGATTTAGTTCACCATCCAAAGCTAGATCTAATCATCATAGTTCACCCAGGGAAGGTGTCTTCATTGTTGTCCTCAACAACAATGCCAAAAATGTTAGCAATGAGATTCACACTTAGACTGTTGTAAGTGCAAGTCCAATACCCATCAGAATATAAATGGATTAAATTGGTTTGGGTAGGTGGATGAACACGACTAGGAAAGAAAGGGAGAGGGCAACAACTTGTCTGCAGAGGCATTCCATTGGAAAAGGAGTCATAACATCCGACAAATCAAAGACAATCAAACTGTATATCAAAATAAGGGATATATAATGATGAGTAGAAGCATGGTGAATATGGAAAAAGGAATAACATTCATTGTATAGAAATCCTTTTTGCAAATAGATAAAGATTTCTTTGACAATAAACAATGATTTAATGGGCAAGCTACAACATATCCTTTGTTGTTCATGAATCCATCCATCAATGTAGCTATGACCCTCAAAACCTACAATATGTTTAAGCAAGAAAATAATAAAGAAATGGAAAAACAAAAAAATAAAATCTGATAATAACTCTCATGAATATTTAATGGCAGAAAATTTCATTACAAACATGCCCTCAGGCTTACAAATGAATAACTAAAACTACTCTTCCAACTCTCTCCTCTCTTGGCTCATGAATCCAACCCTTTCCTCCTCAAAGTCCCTGTCATATATAGTGAATGATTTCTATATACCCTAAGGAGTTCAAAACCAAGGAGATACATAGGATCCTCCTCCATTTAGGAGTCTTGTTACAAAATATTCCTACAAAAACCTAACAAATTCCTATTTTTCGGGATCTTGCCTATTGTGATAAATGCCTTTTGAAATAGATCATTCTTCTTGATATGGATATGAAAAAAATGTCCTTCATGCCCAAATAACTCTTAGGAGACTATTTGAACCTTTCCTGATAGCTGGCAGCTCTCCCATAGCTTGAATTTGTCAGACTGTTAGAGTTCGCAACGCCTGTGACAACATGCACTGCAAACTTTCCTATAGGCGATGCTTTTAGCATTTCGCCAACAATATGAAGTGAGTCAGGCTGAATTTTTGTCAGCAAGTAAAAAACACCATTTTCTTCCTCCACATTAAAATTCATAGGAACCCAGATGGGAATTCAAAATTTATGAGAAAAATAGTCCTCTGTTGTGTGCTAATTTCTTTCAAACTGTCATAATTACCAGTTCACAACGCGGACACTACGAACTTTTCTGTAGTAGCTTGTTTCACTTTACCAAAGTTTTAATTATCCCAAAACTTATATCAATTATCTAGAAGTGATGTAAGCCTTATGATGGTAATAATATGATTAAAATACAACACCCAAATGATAATGATGGTTGGAAAAATATGGTAATCACCCAAAAATGTGTCAAAGGTATAAAACAAGAACTTGACAAAATTTGGTGTAGGATCTGAAGGATGAACATATTTATTTCTTGATTCTAGAGATCCTCCCAGTAGCATCCTTGGCAAACATGTATAATTACTACTTGACTTCTTTCTGTCATTTGTTATGACAATTGGTGTGTGAAAGTGAACTCTCTATCAAAACATGGTGTTTATCAATGCAAATATCAACTAACAACATGTGAAATATTAAAACCTAGTTTACATATGAACAACCACATATTTCAAGTGTAAGAGGAGTGTAGATTCACTCTTTAAAAGTTTATCTTGTAAAGATGCTGAAAACAAAAGATTCAACAATGTTGGAAGAGAGGGTTCACAACGCCTAGTTTATCTAGTTCACATCACTAGGTGAAACTGATGGGAACAGGTGAATTATGAGTAGTGGGGAAGATGAAAGAGGTCAAGAGGTGGCCTGGTATAGTGGGCATGGTTAAAAACATATTTTAGGTGAACTTTGCAAACCGGTAGCAAGAAAGTTGACAATTCGCAACACCAATAGATACATTAGTAAAATGACCTCCTCTCAATCTTCAAATAGCATGAAAAATCTCATGGAGAACCTGGTGGACCCGGGCTTGATGATGATTTCTTTGAATTTGAAGAGGGATGTTTTCTATCTTTCCAACCTCTAACTCTCCTCTTCACCAGTTCACAACGCGAGTTTGCATCAACTAGGTCAAACACAATTTGCACACTTGGAGGAAGTTGTTAGAAACTTTTATGACATAATCCCTAAGAATTTGTTTAAAATACAAGCTTTGAAAATAATAATATATTATTTTTCATGATTCTTTAACTGCAATGATAGTAATTGAATGCATGAGGTACTTATGAGTACGCTGCAATCTCTCCTAGTGAGTTGGAAACACATACAATTGTCTTTAACTTGACATTTAAATAAATGGATGATGACAAAGATGATATTTTGTACAACTGAGAGGTGACATGTCATGGTAATGATGTAAGGGTCAAAGGTGTGACTAAAAAACAAAACCAAAGTGATTCTTTTTTACCCCTACAATTCTATGTGCTAACATCATGAAATACCCATTATTTTGGCAGAGGAGCATGAAGGAATTGCAGGAGGGAATTATGCAGGAAAATATACCACGCAGAAGGTATTGCACATAGGATTATGGTGGCCAACAATGAACAATGATTCAAAGGAATACTTTCAGAAGTGTGATGTTTTTCAAAGAGTCTGGAAACCATCCAGAAGGGATGAGATGCCACTAAGACCACAAGTAACTTTACAAGTGTTTGATAAATGGGAAGTAGATTTTGGAGGTCCAATTAATCCACCAACATGAAGATAAGGAGCTAGATATATTATTACAACGACATAATACTTGACCAGATGGTTTGAGGAATCACTAGTAAAGGATTGCAGTACATAGACTTCATCGTAAATTTTATTTGAACTTGTAGTGACAAGGTTTGGATGTCATATAATACTGATGAGTGATCAGGGGACTCATGTTAGGAACCAAATATCAATATAGCATAGAAAAACCTTAGAATAAGTACTCAACACCTTAAAAAAGAGAGAAATTAAGATAATAAGCCTCTTCGAGGGGGAAACCTCCTTATGCCCACATAAATGTTCAAATACAAGATGATTCCAAATGAAAATGTCTCCTTGCTATATATAGGATACTAGGAGGTATAATTAAAACTAATGGACTAAAGTCGAAGCCATCATTGACACAAGAATTCACTAGCTGAGGAATAGATCCATTTTAGAGTATCTCATTAAATGGAGGAAACTACCGGTTGAAGATTCCACTTGGGAAGATGCGTCTTTTATATAGAAGCATCCAGAGTTACTCAAGCATTGCAGACAACACTTGTCTCAAGGGGAGGGGCATGTTAAGCCCTAAATAGTGGCTCATTACCCCTTAATTGGGTCATATTACATGCATCTTCCCAAGTGGAATCTTCAACCAGTAGTTTCCTCCATTTAATTAGATACTCTAAAATGGATCTATTCCTCAGCTAGCAAATTCTTGTGTCAGTGATGGCTTCAGCCTCCAATATGATTTTTCCTTCCTCGTCAATTTATGGCAATATAGTTTGAACTGGGATCTTGTCACCTATAACCTTATTTAAGCATGAAACATGGAAAACTGAGTGTACTCGTGAAGATGCAGGGAACTCAAATTTGTATGCCATAGTACCAATCTTTTGCAACACCTTATAAGGGCCATAGTAATTTGGTGATAATTTATTATTCTTCTTGGCTTGCTTGAGGGACATCTATTTGTATGGTTGTAGTCTTAAAAACACCCAACCCCTACTTCAAAACTTCTTTCACTATGATGTTGATCTGCTTGTTGTTTCATGCGATTCTGTGACATGGTTAGGCTGTACTTTAATATTTGGAGAACTTGTTGTTGATGATCGATGTGATCTTCCACTGCTTGAACCTTAGATTTTTCTTTTAGATAAGAAGTGATGGAAGGAGGGTGGTATCCATACAGTGCCATAAATGGTGTCATTTTTGTTCCAGTATGAAAGGAAGTGTTATACTGTCATTCTACCAAGGGTAACCATTTGAACCATTATGTTTGTTTATCAAAGACAAAGCAACGAAGGTAGACTTCCAGACATTTGTTTACTATCTCAGTTTGTCCATCAAATTAAGGATGATAGGATGAGATATGAGCTAATTGAGTACCCAAACAAGAAAATAATTCTGTCCAAAAATGTCCAGTGAAGATGGAATCTTTGTCACTTACAATAATCTTTGGGATACCATGTATATTTTGAACTGTCTCCATGAATGCGATGGAAACTATACTGGCTTTGAAGGGATGAGAGATTGCACAAAAGTGTGCGTACTTGGTTAGTCTATCAAAAATCACCATGATAGACTTAGGCGACATGGAATTGACATAAGTTCACGATGCAGGAGGCAACGCGAACTCTCCAAATGTTTGGAAAGATAACCAAATGGAGGAGGGCACAACTCTATGTAGTGAGAACAATTCCTAGAGCTTAGGAAGGATAATACTAGAGCTTGACGAACAAACAAAAGGGTGTGCTTTTTCCAAGGGTGACTCATTGTGCTGTCAACAAAAAGAAAATACTTTTCCCTTCCTCTTTTTGAGGTATATTTGATTTTTTTTGTCTTTTTCAATAATTTTGGAAAGTTTGAAAAAGAATAAAAGAATGCTACATTACAAAGGAGGAACGAGTGTCGCAGACATATTAGTTCCAAGCGCAAGGAAAAAATTGATGCTTAGAGCAAGGGGACATATGTAGGAAAATAACACTCGAGAAAAATCCTCCATGGGTCAAGGTGTCAATATGCAGAGGCAAAGTGATACAAGGCTTGCGTATAAGGCATGCTTCAGATGGTTCAATTGAGAGAAACATGGAGCCAACTTTAGGCCAAAGGCGCGGGAATGAAAATGCGATTAATAAGACACAATAATAACATCCTTCGGTGTAATTTTAATGAGCCTAGAGAAGGTAAGTTTGACAGTTTTTCATTTTTAGAGAGTTTGAAAAAGAGTAAAAGGAGAATCCATTGGGGTACCTTTTTCGAAGGTAGTCTAGTCGGTTTGAAAAAAAGGGGTAAACTAGCACTGAACAAACGTCTATTCAAAACCATTTTAACGAGTGTGACAAAGACAAGATCACTTGACAATATTTTCATACTTAAGGAGTCTGAAAAGAGCTTAACTATGGACTCCGTGAGGGATGTTCTTCTTGACCAATTTAATGAGTGTGAAGAAACAAGTTCCCTCGATGATCTTTTAACTTTTAGGGAGTCTAAAAAGAGCTTAACTATGGACTCTGTGGGGGTTCCTTTTTCATAAATTTAGTCCCTCATGCCTGAAAAATGGTTAAATTTATACCTGAGAATACTCTTCTAGAGAACCAAGGCTCTTAGAGTATACCTTTGTTCGTACTTTTGACCCCATACCAAAAAAGGGGTAAACTACCGCTGGACAGACATGCATTCAAATTTTAGTTTGGTGAGCGTGAAGGGAAACAAGATCACTCAAAAATCTTTTCATGTTTAGAGGGTCTGCAAAGGGCTTAAAAGAAGACCCGTTGTTTTGGGAGTCCCGAGGGTGAGGTCAAAAGCGATAATGAATCATGCAAGTGAGGCTCAAACTCGTAATCAGGAAAAACTAATAAGGACTCTCGAGCCTATAGTCATTAGTGACGGCATGGACACCAAAATGCAACCGGGATATACCTAGGGTATCCATGTGAAGGTAGGATCTACCACTAAATTACGATACTTCTAGAGGAGTGAGGGTTCTATGTTGCAATTTGGTGGGATCGATCCTATGGAAAATAAAAAAAGACAACGAGGTGTAGAAAGTGGAGGTGGAATCCTGACTTTGATGCAAAAAGTTGAAAAAATGACTTTTTACCAAAAGACCTCTAAAAATGACCCAACTCTCAAAAAGTTTCCCAATACCCAAAGTAACACGTATCGTAACATCCCCCAAGAAACTCAAGAACCATACTAAACAATTTTCAATCTAGAAAAAATGACAAAAGGGTCCAAAAAATGACAAAAAGGGGCCAAAAAGTCTATAAATAGAACCTGGTATCTCATTATCACCATTGTAAATTGAGAATTGACAAAAAAATTCAAAAACACCCCTTTACCAAAAGAGTTGATTCCGGGAACTTCAGTGGACGAAATGAACTTCCGTTTGGACCAAGTAAGTACAAACTAGCCCCTCCTGCATTTCCATTCTTCCTTTTTGCATTTCTTTTTGGTTTTTTGGGGGGTGCTCACCCTTAAAGGGGTCGGCCCTATGTGTATGTAGGCTGTACAGGAACAACCCGCATGTGCACACGGGCATAAGATAATTTTTCTGCATACACACGCGACTATCGCCAAGATAGTCCACGTACACCCTCCAATAAGTGGAAAAATAAAAAGCAAGAGTTAACTCCCCATGAAATTGTCATTTTTGCAGGATGTATGTTCATTGGAGAGAGAGGGAGCATGAGGACATTGATTTTTTGGTCTTAGAAGACCCTACTGCTGTCGCTTTTTTATCACAATGCGGGTTGTTAAAATTCTTCTAGTGTCCATTCATGAGGGCACAACCCAGGTTGCTGAATGCTTTGATAGATTACTGGTATCCTGAAGCTAAGGCATTTATGCTCGAGATGCAGTCATTGACTCCAATGATTGAATACATTTACTTACTGATTGGTCTCTCGAGGAGAGGTGATCCAGTCAACTTGCATACTTTTCCCCCCAGGCCTCACAACATTGAGGAGTTGATTGGACTCCATTGCGAGGATGGTACTGAGAAAGTAGGTTCTCAGGTGCCTATACACAAGATCAACAACCTATCACTAAAAGTGATAGTTCTACTCATTGGGTGGATCACTGGATCCACAAATTTACACCAGGCCTCCTGGGCACACATGCATTGTGCAGTGCAGTTCTTAAATGCATGGATTTTCGACTGGAGTACAACCATGCTAGATTGCATGAAGAGACAACTAATATAGTGTCGGATATGGGAACACCGAAACTTCGGGTTCAAGACTATTTTATGTTCCTTTTGCGTCGAGAGGGTACCCAGTCTCAGTCCTCAAGAGACGATACGAGGGCACACGACCTCTCTCCCAACATTATGCAGATGGGTGACGTTATTGCCACGACAGGGGAGAGGGAGGACTATAGAGGACTTCGATGATAAGTTTTTTGACTGGTGGTCATGGAAGATTTCGACAATAGAGGACTACCCCTATGCCGGGATCAACTTTTCTAGAGATCTAGATCCTCGATCCACCCACTGAGAGAGCGACACAATGAGATGTTTTGGCTTTAGATATGATAAGATTTTGAGCATTTAAGAAGATAATTAATACCTGATCCCGCATTAGTTTCTACCTCATGTGCCAATAAAAAATTCCATTTAAAATCATCGATAGACCACATCACCACCCACGCCTCCGCTATCAACCCACGATGAATTTAATTTCTAAATATTTTGCGACAGATTTATTAAAAATTCACTCATAACCTAGATTGAATGGATTATGCGACATGGTAAGATGTTTCCTATTTAAAATCTCTTGAGCCATTGTAAATGAAATCGTTCTGGATGTAAGATAATTTCGAGCATCCGAAGGATCAATATGAGTAAATCGAAGGCTGCATCGATTCTGTGATTGTCAAAATAACTAGGTTTTAACAAGATTCAGAGGTATGTATCCGAGTCTGTAAATTCACTGGCTATAATTTTTATATGTGAGTTTCTGGGTTTTTTACTCAATCCCTCAAATTCTGTTTAAGTTGCAAGAACGATGTCACTAATAAATCCAACCACTAGACACTCTCCGAGAGCACCGAAGCTGAAAGAAACAGAGGTAGGCGAAGGCTCTTATGCAGGGATCACAAAGCAATTGGAATACATCCCGAGGCTGAAACCTGTCGTTAAGACAATGATGAAGAAGGTTTTCATCTAGCCTCCGACCTTTGGAGATACTGAGGCAAGCACCGGGTCCAAGATGGCACTCCCACATTGGGGATAAATCTTTAACAAGATCAGCCAGGAGGAATACCCAAAATATGTCCCACACAATGATCCAGACGTAAGGGTGCTCGACGACCAGGTTTTCTCTAACATTCGACGGTCGTACCTACATATGGTCGCAAGCAGAACCCCCATTTTCTGCTACATAGAGTTCCTGAAATGGATCATCGAAAACATAGACACACATAAGTGTTTAATCAATGATGACAATGACAGGTGTGTTAGATTTTTCATCCCAGTAGAAGTTCAAAATTATTACAAACTCAGAGACCCAAAGGAGTGGCTAAACACAAACTTCATCGTGAAGTTCTATGAACACCATGACACCAGTCGGGTGATGGCCTCATGGTGGAGGGAGGACAAGAAATTTACCAATCGGAGCATTGGCTGGTATGGGACAACTAACGTAAGGGAGCCATACGTTTATTTGATGGATCTCATCTGGCGATTGTACGCAGAGAAAGATTTCTCTAGGTCTTCAGATACGTCTATTTGATGGATCTCATCTGGAGATCGTACGCAGAGAAAGATTTCTCTAGGTCTTCAGATACGTCTATTTGATGGATCTCATCTGGAGATTGTACACAGAGAAAGATTTCTCTAGGTTTTCAGGGGCATGGATGCCTTTGGTGTACACGATTGTGATCGCCAGGTGCAACTTCAACTAGGGAGCTATAATCTCCAAGCAATTGAGCATTTGTGTGTAGCAGGTCCATGCACTTAAGGAAGGGGAAGCACTAACGTTTTACATGGTTTCATACTTTCTATATGTCATGTGCGCCAAAAACGTCTTCACCAACATGAATCTGAGCTGACATGTTGTAGAACTCCTAGTCCACGTCTACTTCAACGTGCTATGGAAAAACATGTATAAGAAATCCTACTCCCTCATATGTGATGAATTCATCGCTTGAATTTATTTTATTCTTTTTAAGAAGGAATTCCCAAGGCTATCGACGACAGCTAAAAAGATGATATCCAAGGTAGGCCATTGATATTTGGATGAGCGCGCCGCCTACATCAGGGTGTTTGGGGCCACCAAAGCACCACATCTCCTACCATCTCATGTCCCAAACTAGCTTGTAGTAGGAGAAATATGTTATCAAACCGTCTTGTAGAGCTACAATGCCACCCTAGTCAAGGATACGAAACGAGCTTTCATACCCTCTGGCTTCCATGTAGGGTTCTACTTAGTAAAGGACACTACTTAAGCCAAACAAGAAGGGATAAGACAACTCAAATTTAGATTCCCAATGGACAGATTCTGTAAGTATGATCCAAAGGGCTTGGTCTTGAAACATGCTTCACAGGTGTTGTCTTGCTGGCCTAATGCTCACGACAAGTTCGAAGACGAAGTCTTCACAGAGAACACCCAAGACTGGGATGAGGTGGTGCAAAGGAAGGATGACTAAAAAATGAATAGGTTCAAGGCCATGATCATGGATGAATAGGTGACAACTATAGAGAAGAGCAGTCGACTAAATAAGCCCTTATATCTAGGGAAGAAATCAAAGCGACAAAGGCCACAAAGGTGAAAAATAGGGGACTGACAATGACACCAGAGGGACATGCAAGGGGATTGATCCTAATGGAATAAGCGCAATGAGTAATTGATCAACTATGGAATGAACCAGACCTTGTGGAAATGACAAGGGTCCCTACCAACAACCCAATTGAGAGTCGGGTAGGTCCAAGTGGCCCAGAGCTAATACAAATTGAAGAAATCGTTGGGTTAGATAACCCTGAAGTTACAACGCCACAGGTTAGATCACTAGGGGACGTTTTAGCTCGACCAAAGATAGTAAGAAGATAAGGGAGATTAAGTGCACCAAACCCCCTCCATGAGTTAATAAAAATCTATGATGATGAGGAGAGTTCGGAGGTGTCCTTGGTGACTCTGGTGCAGATCACAGAGGAAAAGGAACTCGGGAAGGCATCTTCCCCAGCTCCCGATGCTCAAATTCAACGTCTTCCACAGAATGACCAGGAAGTCAAAAGTTTCTTAGGAACTGAGCTACCCGATGTACCAGAGACCCAAGCGGATGGCTCGAAGGACAAACTAGGGTCGAGTGAACAAGAAGAAGAAGTTACACAACAGGAAATTGACATATCAACAACCGATTATCAAGTAAGTACCGAGCTTGCCTTTGATGCTTCAATTTCAGCTGGTACTTTACCTTTCGATGAGAAACAAACAGAGGCCGAACCTTCAGAACACGTGAAAGAGGTTCAAGAACCCAGTATTGAACATATATACATTGTCGAAATCCTGGGGAATATGGTTACCTGGGGAGATCAACAAATCCCAGGAATAGTCGATTTCCAAGAAGACACCCTCATGGTGCTGGCGACATGAAAAGACATGGAAATATAGTATGAGAAATCATACCAAGTAGTGGAAAGGATCGATTACATCAACATCATTCAATAGGGCCGAGACGCCGAAGAGCACGACATTCAAGTACTAAGGGATAGTAGCATCGATCACATAAATAAGTCCGCTAAATACTGGGTGAAAATGACCCAAGAATCTCATCAGAAAATCCAAGAGAAATGGGCCGAGTGCGAAAAGAGTTGGATTAAGATCAACTGGGCGATGAGAGACATCGGCCTCCTAGAATTCGGCACACCCGATGAATTTGTCAACTTGTATGACATAGTCAAATTACATGCCAAACAAGACTCATCATGGGATGTGGAAATAAAAAAGGTGGCGAACATGGCGCTAGGTCAAGTGCAACAGTTCATGGAACACCCGATCAAGGCTCGGATCATGTTGCAACAATTAAGTGCTATAATATTCAAGTATCGGGCATGGATAGTAGAGATAAAGGAGATTCTTTTGGCCCCAATGGACCAACACAGATTCCCGTATGCCAACATAGATTCCCGTATGCCAACACATGCGAGGATCTCTTCGTCCAATGGTCAGAGTACGAGTAGATTCATCCACTCAAGTGAAACCATTCGATGACTCTTATAATATTGAGTGATTTAAGCGCCACGTGGCAATGTTTTGTTTTACTTATCTTGCACTTTTGATAGTTATTTTTAGTTAATGATATGTTATAAATATGAGGATCGACCTGTTAGCAAAGGTCGATGGTTTTGGCAAAGACCCTCATTTTTGGATTTGTAAAGAACTATTTCAGAGCTACTGTAATTGAGAAGTCTGGTTTAGGACTAGAGACAAGTTTGTGTTTTTCATCAAAAGCGTGTGTGATTGGATCTGAAGAAGAATTATTTCACATTTTATCTCATGAATGGATGCTGTAACGAGTAAGAGTCTCTGAATTTGTTGATAAGTTATCTGATTCAATATTTTTATAGTTCTTGTCTTTAATGATGAAAAGTAAATCGTTGTGTTAATGTGTGATTGATGATTAGAGTTGAGGAAACTATTTTTCTTGCCATCATTTATTGCATGTATGTTCTCTTCTGATAATTGTAACTCAGTCAATAATTGGAACACCAACAGGTTAATGTATTAGTACTAGGATTGTTGTAGGTGTAATAATTATTGTCTGCATGCTTGAGCATGTGGGTTATCTCGATCTCAACCTTCTTCAATAGTTAATATTTTCCCCTTTGTTACCCAGATGGTTTATACCAACATTTGTCTTTTATTAGTCCCACCTATAAGAGAAAATACAAAAAATAGAATGTTCGAACTGAAGGAGGAGCTTTCACAAGAAGGCATCCTGTCAATCACTACATAAAGCCCATCGATTAATTGGTTGGATTACAAGATCTGGAGAACCATTCCACCATTAAATGTTGGAGAGTGTAATTGGGCCTCGATGGTGGGTTTGGTTCCTACTCTTGAGTTAAAGGGATTTAGGACCCCTCAACAAAATGTTAATGGATTATGCTATTGTATGTGCTAACTTTATATATTATCACCATATGCTTGCGTATCTTGGTTGTTGAGGACAAGTTGCAGGTATAAATCTTTGAGTTGCATGTTCAATGATGGTCTTAATCGAAAGTACGGACGAGGTATGTTATTTATCTTGTCTTGTTATCATTTACATTTATATAGCATACTTGGGATTATAATTGATTTCTGCATTCATTCCGTCTGTTGTGGTTTACCCTATGCCATAGAGTGTTTTTCCTCGTAACAACAACCACCAACCAAAGCCAATCGACTAGCTAATAGCCAACAATCCCGCACATCACTCGCATGAACCAAAAGTAATGCCTATAATAAATGTTGAGGTATGTGTTAAGACTCAGAAATGTCACATTTATATCCTCTTTTCCCTTCAACATTCCTTACATTTCATCGTCCCATTAACCTTCCATCATACCATTTTCATAAATACATTTGGGTTTAACATTATTATTTTCCACTTTATTCATTTTAGTATTATAAGTGAATTTATGATTAAATATTATAAAATTAACATATTTTCATTATATCTCAAGGTTGGATGAGCTTTATGATGTGTACATGTATATTTGAAGATTTCAACAAGGTCAAATATTACCACCTAGCCTCAAATTCAAATTTCATCTTCAAGCTTTAAAGATTTGAAGAATATTTGGGACAATCATTCAAGCATATTCAAAGGAGAAGATCATGGAGATTTTGATGGCATATCTTATCCAA